>RJWM01021533.1:0-35203 GCA_004363535.1 Dasyprocta punctata
AACCCCGCGCCTGCCTGACAGGCGCGTAAGCTGCTGAGCCAAACTCCCGGCCCTGGTTTTTTGAGGCAGGGTCGCACTGTGTAGCTCAGGCCGGTCTTGCGCTCGCGTTGTAGCCCAAGCCGGCCTCGAACTCACAACGCTCCACCTACCTCAGCCTCCCGAGTGCTGGGATTAAAGGCGTGTGCCACCACGCCCGGCTTCAAATGCATGGTTTTAACAATGAGAATTTCCTACCATTCTTGTAATAGATTGCAAAAATATTTTATAACCTTGCTTATTTGGGGCTTAATTATATCTGGCGGTTGAGTTTTCAGGAGTAAAGAGTGTTTTGTAATGAGTGTTTTGTTTTTTTTTTTTTTTTGCGGTACTGGGGATCAAACTCACAACTTCGCACCTGCCAGACAGGCACTTAAGCCATTGAGCCAAACTCCTGGCCCTGGTTTTTTGAGGCAGGGTCGCACTATGTAGCTCAGGCCGGCCTTGCGGCTTGCGTTGTAGCCCAAGCCGGCCTCGAACTCACAACGCTCCACCTACCTCAGCCTCCCGAGTGCTGGGATTAAAGGTGTAGGCCACCACGCCCGGCTGTAATGAGTGTTTTTGAATATAATACTTAAGTATACACTGTAAAGCGCTTTGCATTATTTAGAAATTTTCATTTTGTTAATTTAGATTTCAGAATTCTCAGATTTGGACTCTTATTTCGCTGGTCTTAGAATTGCAAGTCAACATCCTTCTGTTGTGTTTTGTGGAATTATTATTTAGATAGAGATATGTGTGCATGTATTTTAGAAAGCAACTCAGTCTTCTTCCCTGAGATAAATTAAAAAGCAAAGACTAAAGATCTCTTTTGGATGTATATTCAAATATGTACACATACATGTATTACTTTATTCTTTGTGTAATTGGACCCTGTGCTTCTAAAACTGCCAACTTTTGATATTTGAGAACCATGGCTAGGCTGGAGAGTGATTCCTTAAGGGTATAAATGGAAACCCAGAGAAACTATAGGTGCTAATGCTGTAGGAGATGGTGAGTTATTTTAACTTTGTAGGCCTGGTAAAACTGTTCTTTAACCATAGGGAGGGTGGTGGTGTTTTTTTGTTTTTTTTTTGAGCAGAAGTGACGAATAACACCGGATATTGGTTCTATGGTAAACCACAAAAAAGTATAGAGCATTTTGCATCTTCTTTTTTGGTAGTACACCATACAGTTCTTATCAGCTGAATTTGATGATTTATTTGTTGGAACCATTTTTTTTGTTGTTGGGTCATTTAAACTATTTGTGTTGAGTCCTATTACCAAACACATCTTTTGGCAACTTTAGCTTTAAAATTGGAATTATACTTTGTATAAATGTGACACTTTGTATTATACTGCTTAATTTTTTAAAAAGTTCTATTATATTAAGACCCTATTTTGAGAACGAAATTTAAAAAATACTAATAAACTGGCCCTGAGAAATGATAAGGTGCCACCACGTTAACTGTGGTAGGAAAGTGGGAAGTTTGCTTTTTGTTGTGCAATGGGTTTCTCTGTGGAGTTCTTTGTTAACTTTTAGCATAGCAGTGAACTTCCATTTGGTGGCGGCAGGAAGCATAAATACTCATTGTGTAATGCTTTGCCTGTTTTGGCGGATCTGCCAAACCATGACACCCTAATCAAGACGCGTGCTTCTTAACGCAAACTACAGTTCCCAGCGGGCCCGGCGCTGGTTGGCCATCACTTCCCCTCTGGCTCCCTGCTGCCCCTTCCCTGGCTGGCCCGGCGCAGGGCCTTCGCTCGCGCCTGCGTAACGCCGTGGTTCCCCCTCCCCCCGCCTTTGGCGGCTGCGGAGCGCGGCGGTGAGGCCAGTGTCCAGCGGTGCTGCAGTGTACCAAGGCCGGCTGTGGGACAAAGGGCGGGTGGCACAGACTACCTCACGAGTCAGGGAGCTGCCCATCCAGCTTAGTACACGGCCAGTGTGGCAGCCACAGCGTTACCCCCTGTACTACACAGTACACACACTTCCTCGCTCACGTCCTCTGGCTCTGCTGCGCCAGTCCGCCCTTCCCTGCCCCTCACACCGGCGCGCGGCAGCGCCGGCCCGAGCGCAGACGGAATGTGACGGCGTCAGCGCCTCAGGTTAGCCTCGCTTCAGCCAGAGCCAGGGCCCCTTTCTGCTTGCCGCAGTGTTGCGTGCCGCCGCCGCGCGTCCGAGGCCAAGGGGTCCGGCACCGTGGCTTCCGCAGACAGAGGTGCAGATACGGCGAGGAGCCATGACTGAGGCGGCGGCGGCCGCGCCTCCTGGCGGCTCGCGGGGGCGGCGCGCCGGGCGCCCCCTGGCGGCTCGCCGGGGCGGAGCGGCCCTTCGCCGCCGCAGCCGCAGCCGGCGGAGGCGCTGCTGTCCCTCCTCCCCGTGTCCCCGGCGCTCGCCCGCTCGCTCGCTCCATTCTCCCTCCGCTTCAGATTAAAGGGGGGGAGGGAAAAGAAGCTCGGCCGCCATTTTCCCAGCGCCGCCGCCACCGCCGCCACCACTCGCCGAGCCGGCGGGAGAAGCGAGCACCGTATTGAAGCCAACTCGTCTCACCGCGGCGGCGCGGGGGACGGCCGGAGCGCGCCTCCCGGCCGGGAAGAGACACCCAGGGGTGGCGGCCGGGGTGCGAGCTCAGGCTGCAGACGGCGGCGCTTGTTTGTGCGGGGCGGGGGGGCGGCTTCACCCTCTGCCCCCGCCCGCCAGGCCAGGCTGCGGACTCCGGCCGTGCGCAGGCCCTGCAGGAGGAGGAAGGCCGGAGAAAGGGCCCGAAGAGAAGAAAAAGCGGCCGCTCCCCGCGCCGCCACCTTCCCCTCCCCCTCCACCTCGGCCTCCCCCCCGCCCGGAAAGTCAGGGCGGCTCCGGGCGCTGGGGGGAGGAGAGCGGCGGGCTTGGCCGAGCCGCCGCCGCGCGCCTCCGTCAGCCGGCCCTCGGCGCCCAAGCCGGGGGCTGTTTGCAAACTGCGCCCATTTTGTGGGGCCGAATCCGCCCGGGCTACGCTTCTCCATCACGTGGTAGGTGCTGCTGCTGCTCCTCTCCTCCTCCTCCCGCTGCCCTTTCTCCTTCTCCTCGCTCTCCCCGTGGCTCCCATTTCTCCCTCTCTTTGTTAGTTGTAACTAGAAAGGCAGGGCAGGGGAGGAAAAATCCCCGGAACTTTAAATGGCCTCTTCGGGCTTCCCCGCTGCGGGTCCGGGCTGGGAGGCGCCCCAAGGGCGGGGGTGTGCGGGGCCCTTCCCCGCCAGCTGCCGCCTCGTTCGCTGGGCTTTCCTTTGGCGTTCTATTTAAAAAAGGCGGCCTGAAGAACATGGTTTATTCCTTTAAAAAAACCAAAACAAACTCTGGTTCTCGCTTTGAACTTCTTGACTGCAAAAGGCCTTTCTTTGCTCGAACATCTTGCGTGTTTCACGGTTTGTATCAGAACTCTGATTGTTTCATTTATTATTTTTGTTGCCTGTAAATTGAGGTCACTTACGTTTTCAGATCTAGTCTTATCCAGGGGGACTTTTTTTTTTTTAAACTAAAAAGGAAGAGGCATTTACTGTATTTGCTTTCAAGTGAGTTGGATCTTTACTGTTTT
Source organism: Dasyprocta punctata (assembly GCA_004363535.1). NCBI lineage: Eukaryota > Metazoa > Chordata > Mammalia > Rodentia > Dasyproctidae > Dasyprocta > Dasyprocta punctata. Next base: position 3,588 of record RJWM01021533.1, read on the forward strand.
TTGGGGGGCCTGCTTTCCGATTGACGGTCTTTAGATTTGCTTCAAAATGTGTAATTGTTTTCTTTATGATAAACAACCGTGTTCCTATGTTTTACTTAAAAATCCTTTTGTTTTCCAATGTTGGAGTCCCAGTGTGGAATTTTAGAGAAACACGTTACTTAACTATTGCTTATTGATTGCCTTAGGGGAAAGGGGTGACACGATGGCGCCACTTGAAATTGCTCTTTCCTCCACCTCTGTTCTTTCCCTTTTTATCCTGGAGGTCATTGGAGCATTTTCAGTGACCTATTAACAAAACTGTACCTGAGGTTGTTAACAGTTCTCGTAGAGGCCAGAGTTTGGTACCTCAGGGGTCGGCGGACTGGAATCCCGCGGTCCCCAAAGTTCCAAGAAATCTCTTCAGTCCTCCCACCTCGCCTCCCTCCCCTCCATTCACAGTCCTGGTGTTGCCATCTCCTTTGTCACGTGGCTAGCCATCATTGTGGGGTTTTGTTTGTTTTGGGGTGTATGTTTGTATTTTAAATTGTAAGCTCAGAGAAACCTTCTCCCTCCTCGTTGGAGAGATCAAATTGTTTTAGTTGTGGAGCCGGAGAACATTTTAAACTATAAAATTACATAATCTTTGCCTTGCATAATCATGGTATAGTTAATAAATTGTTGTTGAACTTCGTCTCAAAGTGCTTTCAAGTATGAAAAGTAGTACATTAGAATATGTTTTCCATTTATCAGAATAGTCTGCAGTTTGTGTTTTTCTTGGTTTTTGGATCATTTAAAATACTCTTATTTACAAAGGCTTTAGTGGGTGTGTTTCCCCTCCCCCTCTTCTATAGGCTGTACAGTACTAGGTTCCGTTTCTTAAAGACTATCTTACTGGAGTAGAAAATTTCAGTTGTTGGCAGGCATTGTCAGCTAAGGCTCTTTTTTCTTTTCTTCCTTACAAGAGTGAATATTTTGGAGTAATTATTTTCTGTCTAGGTGTAATTTACTAATATTTCTGAAGTTGGATTTTTGATCCACACTTTTTTTTTTTGCCTTTAAACCTGTTGTTTTAGAAGAATACAGTATTACTGTTACTGGTTTCTTTAGGTCAGTTTTCCCCATGGTCGGGTAAATTGCTATTATAAAATGCAAAGTACGTTTTTCTTTTGTTTCTAGATAGGTTACTAGACACCGCTTCAATTAAAAAAAAAACTATGTTGAGTTAAAAATTTCTGAAGTAAATATGTGTGAAATATGTTGATTCTTGAGTGTGCATTGATCTCTTTCTTACCATGTATGTTTTCAATGGTTTGGGCCATTTTCTTTGCTAACAGTTACATCATGTCATGTGATATGTGCAGTATGATGTGTAGTTCTAAAAATAAGGAAAGGTAAGAATGTCCTTTGGGGATTTAAAAATTATTGTAAATCTAAGATAATTGCTCTCACTTACGGAATTCTGAGTTGAAGTTCCGCTTTGTTCAAAAAAGTATACTATTCCTTTGACTTTTAGCATAGTCGATGTACAGTGTTCCTTAGTAATCTCAATTTCAGGTGGTTGACTTTACTGAGAACTACTTGGAGAGGGACACATTACATGTTAAAAAGATTGCTAATGTCTGTATTTTGGTGAATGTGGTTGTTTCAGGAACTGCTTCATTGAAGTTCTTATAAGTGTTTATGATTTGCGGCTGTACACAGTTAAAAGAGTGATCATGATTAGTTAAGTATTGTTAGATCTATGATAGGATGGGGATTTTGGTCTTTGCACCCATATGAATCTGTTGAAGGGTGGTATTGAGACTTGTTCCTGTGTCTTTCCTGAAAGTCTTATTTAGAACACTGGTATTGGACTTCTGTGCTTTATCCCAGTGATATGTTAAGTTTTTGCCTGCTTTTCATTCTTCCTGCCTACATACGTTATTTCTGTGGGTCAACCTGCAGAATACTCTTCTGATTGTTAGCTGACTTAACTATGTTGAAGAAAATTCTGAAAGCTTGAAAGTGAGTAAACCTTAGTTCACATGGATCTGAATTTTTATCAAGGTGAGAAGGAAAATACTACTGTACAGTCCAGTTTTCTCCTTTCAGAACAGTCAGTGCTCTTCCACGTCTAGTAATGCTACATTGTAACCATTGTCTCTGTATCCTCTGTTTTATTGAATTGACTACAGATTTAAATTTTAAATAAATAACAGGTTTTAGATTTGTCATTTGATATGACGTGATTCATGCAATCTGTAAACACAGGGCCATTGTGGTTGATGCTTCTTTGAGAAGATATTTTAGTATTGAGTAAGTCTAGGTGGGTCCGATTGTGAGTAAAGCTTAGTTACCTTATTATGTTAGAAAAGCAGTTTTTAAAATGTTCTAAAATTCATCAAACCTAATCTTCCCTGTACTTTTGCAAGAGTAATCATAGAAGAAAATTTTGAGGAGACAGGGTCTTGATATGTACCTTGCGCTGGCTTTTAACTTGTTATGTAGCTCAGGCTGGCCTTGCCCTTTCCAGTCCTCCTGCCTTGGCCTCCTGTGTGCAGGGGTTACAGGCATTCACCACCATGCTCAGTCTGTTTCTTTGAATGGAGAGATGAGGTTGAGCTATGTTTTTCTTGTTTGTCAGGCCATTAAGGCAGAAATCAAGTGACTTTATAATATAATTTTAAAAAATTACTGACTTTTTCTCTTTCCCCCAAAGGATCTCTCCAGTCCCTTCAAACTGGAGGGGAAGGAATACTGTAGGTTATATCAAAATAACTATCCCTTGCCCTCTCAAATGTGTATTCTGGTCTTTTCCTATGACCCACAATCTTCCAGTCTGCAAGTAATACCCGAGTATATCATTTGCCTCCTGTCTCTTTTAGTGGCCTGCAAATGTTGGTGACCTGTAGTTCAGTGACTATTTGTCTTTTCTAACTACATTGTGAGTCTTCACAGTTTGGGGAGTGGGAAGTATGGATCAGAGTCCTACTTTGTATTATGAGTCATTACATTCTGGCAGTAATGTTTTTCACAACTTTTAGTGTGCCCAGAGGCTAGTGCTCTGTTTATTAGGAGAGAAACTGTAACTTAAAACATGCATCTTCAGAAGCAACACGAGGACTCAAAAACTAGTCTTAAAATAGATTTTAAAAAAACAAAGTTTTATTTTAGGAAAAGGATATGGTCCAAGGCTTTGCACTGACACAGTAGGCAGGCCAGGTGTTGGGGACCATTTTATTTAAGAAGCTGCATTGTGCTCCTTTCATATTGTGAGCTGGCAAAGTGCGCTGTTGTAAAACATATTTCCTGAGACCTAGAACAATCTATCCAATCATGATAGAAATTTGTCTAAAATGGTGAAAGAGTAAGTGAAAGTGCTTTAAAATTCTGAATAATAACTCATTGAAGATGTTCAGTACCATGGGGTTAGTTATGTGCCTTTATTTTAGGTTACAGGATAAAATATATATGGAAAATGAGCATATTGGTGTCATTTACTAGAAACCATGGGTTTCAAAAGGGCTACAATAGAATTTTTTAGGAATTAAACCGTTTCTTGCTTTTGATAGGGTAAAGGTAAAACTAAAATACAGAATATATGTAAACTAGCTTTACTAAAATGGGACACAGTTCATACTTATGAGTGAAAACCTTGGGTAGTCTGGAAGAAAAATTTTAAGATAGTGTATCAAGGCTATTTATTTATTTATTTAGGAATCAGAGAGAGAGTCTTGTAAGGTAGCTCAGGCTGCCTCACAGTGACCCTCCTGTCTCAACCTCCTGAGTACTGGGATTACAGGCGTATGCTACCATGCCTGGCAAAGTTTTAAACCTTTACGCCAACAATTCCTTCAAGTTAGAGATGTTTTAAATTATTTTCTCATTGGATAACACAGTGTGACAAATAGTAGTTGTTTAATGAAAGTTCGTTTCTGAAAGCCTTGCCTTTCCAAGATTTTAAGCTAGCTCCATAGAATTTTAACTTTTGAATAGTACTCTACCAGGGAATTATTGAGGTCCATTTGTTGACTGTGAACTTGCCTTTTTTTTCATTTCTAATTTTTTTAGAAGTAGTTTTTTTCCAAGCTTTTGAGTATTAGGAAATGTAAAGTGGAGAAAATTCAGTACAGTTTTATATGAATGTTATCGAAAACTCTGGTTCTTGTTACATGAACCATAAATCCAAAAAGATACTGCCATGAATTTTATGCACAGCAGACTGCCCTCATTTGGAAAAAGTTGATTTTGTGGCATCAGACTTAACGGAGTTCCTTACCTTTTAATTCCTTCTTTAAAAAGAAACAGCTAGCCTGGCGTGGTGGCACACGCCTGTAATCCCAGCAGTTGGGAGGCTGATGCAGGAGGATCATTGTAAATTCAAGACCAGCCTGGGCTACAAAGTGAGCTGAAGGACCAAAAATAGAGACCATAAATAAATAAATAAATAAAAGCAGTTTAAGGTCAGACCTGGTTAAATTCTCTTGGTGAGGAAGAGTTGGGGAATAAATAAAGATGAGTAACAATTTTGTTCTGATGGTAAACCAAAAATTGCTAAGAGCTAATACCGAGACTTTTTCCTGCTACTTGCTGTTTGGCCTTTGTGACTGCATGTTAGCACCTCCACTGGAGAGTGTGAAGGGAAAGAGGCTAAAAGCTAATTAGTGAGTCTGGTGTTTGCTGGTATTGAGACTCTAAAAATATTAGTCTGGGGGTGGGATTGGGTATAGCTCAGTGGTAGAATGCTTGGCTGGCATGTCCAAAGTCCTGAGTTTGACCTGCAAAACAGAACAAACTGCTAGTTTGATAAAGTGAACTGTCAAAAATGTTTCAGTAAACTGTTAGTATATCATTATGGAGAAGAGATGTTTAAAGGTCTTAAGAATATATTTTTAAAGTATATCGTACTTTTTTTATGTGGCTTTTTTTCCCCTTTGGTACCGAGGATTGAATTCATGACCTCACATTTGCCAGGCAAGTTCTTGTGCTGCTGAGCTAAATCCCCAGCTCCTGCTTGCTCTTTTTAAGACTAGGTAGTTTTTATATTTTTAGTGTTACAGTTCTTCAGTGAAAAAATTGTCCATGTAACTTAGCATACCCATGGGATAGTTTATGTTGGCTAGAGTCCTAGAAGTGCTTTTGCTAGGTAAAATTTTGAATAATTATATTTAAAATTTTTATAGATACTATCTTCAAAATATTACATAGCCATATTTAATACTTTCAAAATGTATAATTGAAGAAGTTTGCCAGTCTAGGTATAAGTGCTTAGCTGTCTAAATGAGTGGAATTTGAGGTAGCGATATGTCCTAGATTCTTGACACCTTTCTTGAAAAGATTGTTGTTGCCTCATGACCAGGCATTCTCATTAACGTCCTAATGATTCTCCATCTGACTGATTCAGCATACAGTGCTCACATTACTTAACATGTATTGGTCTACTGTTTGGTAGGCACAGTGCCACACGTAGGGGATATAGGTAGAACATTCTGTAACTCTCCGCTTAGGAAGTACAGAGTCTCGTGGAGAAGAGGGAAGGATAAAATGGGGAGTTTATTTATACTGGCAGCTGTTGCCCTGGATGTCATGGGAGTGCAGGTAAGAGGCTAGAGAGGAGAGACTCCTAATTCAACCTGGAAGGAATGAGGAATGCTTAAAATAGCTGAACTCTGAAAGAGCAGTGTGAGCAAAAATGAACATAAGTAGAAAAGCCAGGAACCATACATGAGATTCCGGTGGCTGGAGTGGGGATGGGTTGAGATGAAGTTGATTGTTAAAAGGGTACAGATACCTGCTTGTTTGGAGTTTGGATTCATTCTTGTCCCAGAGTCAGTGGATGACTTAAGAATCACTTATATTTATATTTCCTGCCTTCCTCTTTTCTCATGTTTAAAATAGTAATTATGGTAGTGGATGCAAGATTGGATGCTGTTAGAAGTGGGGAGAAGGAAAAACTGTCCCATGCTGCTACCTTTTCCAGGGATGGAGCCACTTTTGAATCCAGACCTGGGCCTGACAAACAGGTGTCTTTCTGTGTCTAATGTGTGGACAGACACTGTGTGGTTCAGTGTATTATTTTCACGTTCCTTGGACATGTGGACCAGTGTCTGCATGAAGTGTGCAAACCCTCCTCCTCTCTTTAGAATATCTTTCTCTTTCCTGGAAGCTTTCCTTGACACCTTAAGGCAAAACATGATGCATAAAACTGCCTTTATACCTCACTGATACCTTGCCATCTTTGGCATTAATAAAATTTTATAATTCCTGGTGTCTCCAGTGTTAACTGTCTACTCTAGTCTATGATTTGGATCTGGCATTAGTGGAGATTTAAATGGGATTTATTATACCATGTAAAACAGTGATCAATCAGGATTCGTTTATGTAGAGATGTTGAGGAGGCAGTGTATGGTGGTGGCAGTGGATGGGGTTTGAATATAGGACAACTTAGATGTTGTGTCCTCTGGGAAGCCTTCCCAGAGTCTACCTACTTCTCAGCCCGTATAAGGGTCTCCTATTGTGGTCCCTAGAGATTTCTTTCTTGATCTTTTCATCATTGTAGGTATGTAGTGCAGTGATCTGAATGTTGTAGGCGTGTGTGTGGTATGTAGTGCAGTGATCTGAATGTTGTAGGCGTGTGTGTGGATGTACATGTAATGGATATTGAACCCAGGGCCTTACCTACTACTGAGCTATATCCTTGGCCTTTTTTTTTTTTTTTTTAAACTTGAGAACATGATATTGCTAAGTTGCCTAGTCTGGCTTGATCCTCTTGTCTTAGCTTCCTGAGCGAGTGGGGCATGTGCCACCGCATCCAACTGAAGGGATTTTAATAAATTTAATAAATACTGGAGATACTTGGTAGTTGGTGTTCCTTTATTGACTTCCCTGTGAAGAATAAAATAAAAAATTTTAGTGTGTAGCAGTGAAGTCCCATTTTCCAGTTTAAATCTAGCCTTAAACTGCCTGATACAGTCAAAAGCATGGGCTTTAGTGATCCTGCCCCTGCAACTTAGTAGTTATCTAATATAGGCAAATTACTTACCCTTTCAAGAGCATCATTTCCTCATCCATAAAAAGAGGACAGTGGCTCTCACCTTAAAATACTATTGTGAAATTAAGAGGATGTATGTTAAATACTTAGTACAGTGGCTGACATAATAAAAGGTCAATTAATGTTAAGTGAGCACCAGTCTTAACCTATTCTCCATTTAGTTATGTTTTCCCTTACTAATTATTAAACACTTTCAGTTAAGAAGCTCTATTCTCATAGGACAGTGTTAGGGACTGGTGGGGGGGGGTGTGTGACCCATATTATTTTTTTTGTTTTTTAGTAAAGGTTTTGTCTTCTCACTAGGGTAGTCTGTAACAAATCTGTATTTGTTTCTGTGTAAAAGAAATGCTAGTGTATCCTGTAATGTAGCTTCTAGTACTGTATTTCATTACAAATCACTGCATAGCTGCTGTCTTCCTCTCTTGTGAGAAGCTGTACTTATCCCACCTGGTTTATCCAAGTTCTGTGGATCCTTTCCCAAGTTCTTCGTATTATTTTGATTGTGTCATTTTCTTCATTAGAATCTCACCCCACCATGTGAATTGCCTCTTGCATGCTAGAAAAGCACTTTACCACTGATCTGTGTCCCCAACCCTTCTTTCTCTTCTTAACAAATTCTAATTTATATTTGTAGGTCACTTCAGGAAGCTCTTTTGACTGTTCTAGTCCAGTCAGCCAAAGCTTTTGAAGTACCAAGTTCTAGATGAAGTTAGTAAGTCTACAAAAAAAGGTTGCTATTATGGGACTTCGCTTGTCTCGGAAACAGAATTAATAAACTCACAATGAGAGAACATTTAGATGATTTGAATTGAATAATAGAGACTTTAAGTGGATTGTATAAGAATCTGAAGCGTCAGAAATTTTTGTGGAGATGCTGTGTATTGAAGAATTAATATTTGGGGTCAAAAGAATAGAAGGGTCTTCTGTGTAGAAGTAGCAATATAGGAAAAGATATGGAGTTGCTTGAGAATCTGTGGATTTCTGGATTCATACTACCTGATATCTTTGGTTTTTTGGGGGGTGGGTAGTACTGGGGATTGAATCCTGGGTCTTTGTCCTGAACTAATTCTGACTAACCCCTTTTCATTTTGAAACAAGGTCTTGTTAAGTTGCCCAGGTGTGCCTTCTACCTTAGCCTTGTGCATGGGATTAACCACTTACCAGTCCAATTATTTAAATGCAGGATGACCAAGAATTGCATTTTGTTCCATTAATTTTGTAAGATAACAGGAAATATTAAAATGACAATTTTGTCAAATTCATTCAGTAGAAGAATTGACTTGTTGAGGATGGGAATATAGCTCAGTGGCACAGTGCCTGCCTGGCAAACGCAAGGTCCTGAGTTCAATTCCTGGTTAAAAAAAAGAATTGATTGGTTGAAATACCTGCCGAAATGTCCCAGGATAGTCAGTAAACAGACGCACTGCCTGAGAGATGCTTGGGGTCAACTGTTAAGTGGTCAAAGGTGTATGCTGTTACTCTCAGCTTGCCCTGATTTTAAGTTTCATCTTGAGTAATGTGCATTTGTGGAAAGGCACTAGAAACTCTTTTAGAGTAGGGAAGTGAGACAATTAAAAAAAGAAAAAGCATATGTAGTATTGGGGGACTGGAGGTGTACCAGTCAGGAAGATACTAGGAAGTGCAAACTGATGAGGACCTTAGGATTATGGAGGATATACCAAACTTGCAGGCTTATGGGAAATAAATGAAAGGGTTTCATTATAAAGGAGATGAAGTTGTGAAGGAAAAGTACCTTCTCACCAGTCTTTATAAGCCATTACATTCTTTAGCTCCTTCGTATTTCTGAATTTAATCTTTGAAGACTGGCTGTTCTGCTAGGGTGACCTCATTATTGAATTTCAGTAGCTTCTTTATTGGTTTTTGCCATCTAGATGCGTTTTCACTTTGTTTTAATCCACCTCTATCCAACTGGTTTTTCTAAAGTACGGTTCTGTTAATGACACTCCCATTCTGAAAACTGCTAATGATACTCACCTGTTGCAAGTCTGAGTCAGTGCTGAGTATTCAGTGTTGTCCACTAGGTTTCAGATTGCCCACCTTATTCTGTATTATCACTTCCTTTAGTAAAACATACTGTAGATTTCAGAAAAACTTGTTTCTTTTAACCCTCAGTGTGTTCTGTTTCCCAGAACTGTGCTGCTTGTGCTATTTCTCTCAGTAGAAGACCATACTAGGCCAGGTGTGGTGGTGAATGCCTGACATCCCAGCACCCAGGAGCCTGAAGCAGGAGGATCGCTGTGAGTTCAAGGCCAGCCTGGGCTGCAAAGTAAATGCAAGGCCAGCCTGAACTGCATAGTAGTAAAACCCTCTCTCAAAAAGACCAAAAAACAAAACAAAGCAAACAAACAAACAAAAACCCCTACACAAACAAAAAAAACTTACCATCTTTCTCTTATCTCCCCATCTTTTACATAATGAAATTTCAGTTCGTTTTCAGGTCTCAGCTGAAACCTTAACAACATGGACACTTCCCTAATCATTCTTCCTCCTATAGTTTTTGAAGATACATCGGGAGCAAACTTTTCTTCCCCGTCGGATTTTTGCATGTTTCCAGTGTAAGCGCAGCTGTAATACATGACTTGTTGGTCAGACAAATACCCTTAATCCTTCCTCTTGGGTCAGTGAAGTATAACAGTTTTGCAAGGTGGATGCTTCTAGATTATTCCTGTACACCTGGAGACTTGGAAATTTACAAGGAATAAAGTGAAGTTTTCATTTGTTGATAGAGAGCCTCTGGGCATGGAGTATTCAAAAAAGCAAGATATGTTTTTCTGTGTATGTGTGAAAGAGAATATGCGCTTTGTAGCTAGTGGTTCTTCATTGGAATTCTGCTTTGCCAGTGGGAGGCATTTGATATATCTCTGTTTTTGGTGGTCATAATTTGTCGGAGACTATTAGCTTCTGGTGAGTAGAAACCAGAGATGCTGCCCAAGCATCCTTCAGTGCACAGTATTGCCCCCATTCCAAAAGTGTAGCCCAGGCCAGGGATATAACTCGGTGGCACAGTGCCTTCTTGGCAAGTGCAAGGTTCTGAGTTCAATTCCTGGAACAAGGCAAAACAAAGCCCAAAATGCACTAATGCTGTCCTTGAGAAACTGCCCTAGGGATATATTTTTGCTTCCACTTAGGTTAAGTAGAAGTTTGTCCTTGGGTCTATCCAAGTTGCAGTTTAAAATAAAAAAATCAGCACAGGAAAGCACCCTAGAGGTCACATTATTGAACTTTATCCCAACTTACTCCTCAGAGCAGTGTTCTGCCTGATACTAATATATGTAAGGAGGAGGGAAATGCTTATTTGTTAAATAACTTCGGTAAAGGCAAACCTTTGAGCTTTCATTATGTTACAGTTCCTTGTGAATCTTCATCAGGGAAATTTATTTCCCAAGATGTTTTGCATTTGACATCTTTCTGTCCTTAACATTTTATTTTATTTTATTTTATTTTATTTTTTGCGGCACCAGGAATCGAACTCACAACCTTGCACCTGCCAGGGCAGGCGCTTAAGCCACTGAGCCAACCTCCTGGCCCTAGGTTTTTGAGGCAGGGTCGCATTATGTAGCTCAGGCCACTCTTGCGCTCGCGTTGTAGCCCAAGCCGGCCTTGAAATCACAACGCTCCTCCTACCTCAGCCTCCCGAGTGCTGGGATTAAAGGTGTGCGCCACCACGCCTGGCTTGTCCTTAACATTTTAGCTTCTTTGGAAATGTGAGAGAAACTTGTAGCCTAGCCTAGAGTTTTATTGCTGAAGAACCTTGATTTGATGACTTTTTTCCATCTCTACATTACTGCACAATCTTAATTTATATTAGTGACATCAAGTGCAGTAATGTCGTCTATATGTATTTGTCATACTGTAGTATACTTAGATGAACTAAAAATTGGAATATTTCTTTATTGTTAGTAAACAGTTGTGACTGTTACCTTTTCCTATCAATAAATTGGAAATTTTAATCCCAGTCCTAAATCAACTTCCCAGGTAGTTTTATGAGAATTAATTAGTTAATATAGCTTTTAATGCTTTGTATTCTTTGGAGAACGGTGCGCAGTTTTTACAAAATTGTTTAAGTTTAATAGGCTTTCTCTGTTTTAAATTGAGTGAAGCATTTTTGGGTGTGGGAGGCCAAGTGGGATTGGAATCATTGGTTTAATCAACATTTTGCTCAATAAGTTAACTTTTTGATTACCTCCTTTATGCCACACAATACATATTTATGGTAGAAACATCAACTAAGCCAAATGACTTTTTAATAATTAAAAATAAGGTCCTAGTATATGTTTTATAACACTGGTTTTTCACTTAATGGAATAGACACTTTATGTCAGTAAACACAGCTCTGTAGTGCTCTTTTCTTTTCTTTCTTTCTTTAAGGCAGGATCTTTCTCTGTAATTCAGACTGACCTTAAGCTCACTGTGTAGACTAGCTTCAAACTTGGGGCAGTCGTGCTTCAGCTTCCTATGGTATTATAAACGTGCACCACCACAACCAGCTTTGCAATGCTATTTTCTATGTTGGATAGTATTCTGTTGCATGAGTAGTTCAAAATTTAAATCATTGGGCATTTAGTTTGTTTTCGTTTTACGAGAAATTGCATGACATAGTAAAATGAAAGCAAATGTAGACATAATTTTGGGAGGGCATTACGAATTGACATCAGGACCTTTGCAATGAGCTGCATCCCGTCTTTTTAAAACTTTTTTATTTTGAGACAGGGTTTTGGTAAACTGCCCAGGCTGGGCTCAAAACTTGCCACTGGCCTGCTGCAACCTTTGAGAGTGCTGGGATTACAGACCTGCACCTACTCATGGCTGAGAAAGAAATTATGTTTTAATATCCTAAACTTAGGTGGTAGTATATGGCAAGTGTAACTAATAGTGCCATATCTATGTTTTGATATGTGCTTTCCTTTTCTTGTGTGCATGTGTCTTTAAGTACAATGATTTTAAGATAATAAGTTGCTTTATATTTTTCTCATGCATTAAAAAGTCTTACAGAAATTTATTCCTTCTCTATTAGCTTTTTTATCTCCAGATTATAAATGGGTAATTTTGGCAGGTAATAGGTTATGTAAATGAGAATATTTTGTGTAATCATCATAGCGGTCTTAAAGGTAAACTCTGTTATTTGTAGATGAGCAAACTGAGGAACTGGAGTAGTTGAGTAATTCATAGGAGGTAAATGGCGCCAGGATGTGAACCCAAATGTCATTCGAACTCATAATACTGAATCTCAGCATAACACTTCAGGTCAATGAAGGAAGGAGGAGGATATGAATCTATCTATCTTTTGAATTTTTGAGACAGGGTCTGTCTGTGTAGTCCAGGGTAGCCTTGAACTCACTGTCTAGCCCAGGCTACACTCAAACTCGTGGCGATTGTCCTGCCCCAGTCTGCCAAGGGCTGGCATTTACAGGTGTGTGCCACCATACCCAGCTTTACATTTTTTAAAACAGTAAAGTGAGAACTTAAAGAATTTCATTATAGAATAACTTTTGAAGTTTGTACTTAGGTCTCTCCTGTGGTGTGCTCTTAATTAGAACCCTTTTATTTGTGCTAGGTGAACTGTATTTTCCTGTTTTGTGTGTTAACATCTCTGTCCTTGCCTGGGTCCCCAGAAGTAGGTTGTTTTTACTATTACTGAGGCTTACTGTAGTGCTTTTTGGCAGTATAGTAATTTTTTTCCACGTTGTAAAAATCGTCTGCAACTGATACACCTTATTGCCTTCTCATAGTATCAACTGTGTATTGATACTCTAAAGAGTAGAAGTTGAATGGATGGATCTGACAGTAACTTTTCTTTATGGGAAAATACTTGGCATATTATGAAATTGACTGAAAATATTTTGAACAGATAACTTATATTTGGTTCAGCTATCAGCTGGTCCACAGCACAGCTGTTACTCTGTTAGGAATTAGTATTAAATTTAAAATCATAAATGAAAAAGTGAACATAGAGCAAGTTGTGTCATACAGAATGCCATTAGGGCGGTACATTTTAACAGTATGTGTTATGGTGCTTCTTATAGATATTTTCTCAATCTGAATTGTCATAAAGAAGTTAGTGTAATACTGTAGGGCCTGCCATCCTGTGTCAGTATTGATCTAAAAATTAAAATACTGGTCCACATTGGAGATTATTCTTTTTCTTAAAAGGGGAGAGAAGGCTTGCATAGTTTAGTGAATTCACAAACACAGGACTTCTTATGCCTGAAAATTGATGAGAACGAGAGAGCTTTTGTGGGTTACTATTTATATATATTTGTTTTAGTAGAAACCCTGAGAAACTGTAAAGATACCTATTTAGTACTTTTTTTTTTTTTGAACCAGGGATCAAACTCACAACCTCATGCCTGCCAGGCAGGCGCTTAGGTCACTGAGCTAAATCCCTGGTCCCTGTTTACTACTTTTAAACTAACAAGCCTGCTGTGAAAAAAACTTTCAGCCACAGCCAATACAAAAATTTAATAAAGGCATTTTTTATATTTTTACAAATCTCTTTAATTTTTTAAGTTAATAGAGAACAACTAGATTCTCATGTTTGGTGCATTCTATTGTGTTATCATTTAAGTAGAAACATATAAGGAAAATCTGGCCTTGGGCTGGGAGTATAGCTCAATTAATTGCAGCGTGTGCAACTAATGCACAAAGTCCTGGCTTTGATCCCTACCTCCACAAAAAAGGAAAAAAAGAAAGAAAAACGAGCCTCAATAGATAAACAGTTGGAAAGAAGAGTTTAATAGTCTTTTCAGATACCTATATTTAATGTCTTTTCAGCTATCCTTTGTTTCTTGGTCACTTTTCTAGTCACTAGGACAAAATACCGACAACCACAGCCAAGAGGAGGAGGGTTTTATGGCCTACATTTCAGCCCATAGTCCTTTGACTCCAGGACAGGATTGCATGGCAGAGGGGCATGGCAGATGAAGAGCAGCTGCTTACCTTGGCAGCCAGGGAGCAGAGAAAAAAGGGAGGAGCTGAAGAGGGGGATAAACTCTTTTAGGCTGCTTCCCCTGTAATCAGTGTCTGCCACCCAACAGCAGACCTGCTTTACTTCCCTCATAATATGTACTGTCACCATTGTTGTTGCATGCACACAAAAACTTTGGGGGCCATTTTAGGGCTAAATCATAACCTTTTTATATTTTTACGTTGCATCCAAACTCAACAAGTTGTTACTCCATGAACACTAGTTATAAAGTGGAATCTAAAATTGTATCAATTGACCTTTCATACTATTTACATTAAAATGTAAATTGCAGTTGGTCTGACTTGTACTTAGTTTTACTCATACTGAATTTAACGTTGGTCATTTGGTTATTTACAAACCTTTCAAATGTTGACACATTATATTATATCAGAAATTCACATTTACTAATATTACCACTAATCTGTTTAATAAGAAATAAGTATTGGAGAAGTGTTCAAGCTCATGGCAGTTACAGGTTTTCAGAAAGTGGTATGTATTTTTGCTTGAAAGTTCAGATTTTGTCATTGGTAACAAGTCTTAGTGGTTTTCCTTACGGTAACAGATTCACTTTGTTCATTTTTAGGAAACTGTCTGCTCATTATTTAGGTTGAAATAATACTATGTTTGTCAATGAGATAAACTACTATTTCATGAAGAAAGTTCTAGAATGAGCTGGAAGTTCAGTTTTTTAAAAAAACTATCCTTTATATACATATATTTTTTTAATAACTATCTTTTTTATATACATACGTTGTTTCTTTCAGCTTCTTACACCAGTGAGACAATATGATTATACAAGCTTGTCTGATTTATTTCACTTTTGAGTATGGTCTCAAGTTGCATCCATTTACCTATAAAAGTCTCCAGTTATCCTTCTTTATGGCTGAATAATACTCCATTGTATAAAAATACCACATCTTTTTTGTCCATTCCTCAGTCGACGGGCATTTAGGTTGTTTCCAACCTAGCTATTACAAATTGTGCTGCTATAAACATGGGTACACATGTATTGCAGTGTTGTGTTGTTTTTAATTCTTTTGGGAAGATACCCAGAAAGGAAGTAACGGGGTTGAATGAAATCTCTAATTGTAAGTTTTTGAGGAGTCTCTACATTGATTTCCACTGTGGTTGCACCAGTCTACATTCCCACCAACAGTGGAGAAGGGTTCCTTTTTCCCCACAGTCCCTCCAGCATGTTATTGATTGATTTCTTGATAATAGCCATTCTTTCTGAGGTGAGGTGGACTCTCAATGTTGTTTTAATTTGGCAATTCAGTTTACAAGTGCTTTCCTCACATTTCATAAAGCAGAAGAGTACTTTATGCATAGTTGTACTTTGAATACACAGAACATTAAAAGCAGGTATTCAAAGAATCGAGGTGCTAAAATTAATTTTTACTGGTTTATCAAAAACATTCTAGCTGGCATGGTGGCACATGCTTATAATCCCAGCACTCTGGGACACTGAGGCAAGAGCCCGGCCTGGACAGTTTAGCGATTTAGTGGTGGGGTGGAGTGGGGATGGAGGCCCTTGGGTTTAATCCCTAGTACTGGAAGAGAGGAAAACAAGAACGTTTTTAAGTGAACTGACTTATACAGTTTGGTGACACTATCTTGATTTATTCTAAGGTAGCAGCAATTTTGATCATCTTTGTTTTTAAACCCTAATGATACATGTCAACACAGTGGAAAAGGCAAATCATATTTCAGTATATCTGTGAAAACATGGGCTTCAGAATGGTCTTTGAGGTCCCAGAAGTCCAGAATCCATGCTTTAAGAATACCTGACTTAGCCAGGTATGGTGGCACACACCTGTAATCCCAATACTTGGGAGGCTGAAACAAAGATCTCCACAAGTTTAAGGCCAGCCTGGGCTACACAGTCAGTTCAAGGCCCGCAAGTTTTTGTAAGAGTTAGCAGGGCCTCCTCATAGTAGTAGTTGTTGATGAGGAAGTGAGTAGAGAGAGAAGGCAGAAGGAAAAATCTAGTGCATTCAAGGGCAACAGACAGGAGGAAGAGAGTAAGATAATACTGTGGAGATCAGGAAGGGAAAATTTCAAGAAAGTCAGTGCTGGCTAGTGCTTGGATGAAATCAGATAGATTGAGGAATACAGACTTGACTATTGGATTTAATAATGAAATTTACTGGTGATTTTTGCCAGAGCAATAGGTGTTGGAAGAGTGAAGATTCAGAGGCAGCTATTTATACTCTTTTTTAAGGGGTTTTGGAGTAAAGGGAAAGACACATGAGGAGCAGTTAATTTGAGCACAGAGGAGACTTGAGTAAATTCTTAGACTGAAATGTAAGGGCCAATGGAGAAGACGTTGAACATTCTGATCTAAAAGGGGAAAAAAATGATGAAGCAAATTGGTATTGCATACGCACTAGGTTTAGCCTTGTAATTCAGTCTGTATTAGAGCAGTGAAAACCTCATGAGAACTGGATTCCTGGCTGGAAAAATGTACAGAGCTGTGACATTTTACGTAAATTTTTTTTTTGTGTGTGAGCATGAGTTGTTCTTACTAATTTTTTTTTGTGTGTGTGTTATTGGGTGTTTTGGTATATTTGCTTTAATGTTCACGATGGGGCTGGAATTCATATCTCACTGTTGAGTGACTTGAACCACCAATGAATGGGACATGCATGACTATCCCATGCGTGACTGTACCACTTCTACCACCAGTGGTACAAAGCTGCCCAGTGAGACAGTCATGCATGTACTACTGGTGATTCAAGCCAATGGGAATGTGTTAAATCTACTAATTTCAAGAAGTTTAAAAATTGTTTTCTTTTAAAGGCATATGATTTACCTTTAATCTAATTACCTCAGAATGAAACTTCTGTTTTGGCACTTTTGAGCCTGTGGTTAACAAGTGACCAAAAAGAGTAGAATGCTTTTCTTGTGCAGAGATTATGTTTCCCTTATCCTTTCAGATAAAATACATTCAGATCTCTAGAATGGCTCCAGAGCTTTTTTTTCTGGAGCAGTAGTTCAGACAACTTAAAGTAGTGCTTGTATTAAAATGTATTAATGTATTGTTTTGAATGTGCCTGTATTTCTTTTACTTTCTCTGTCTTTGGTGGGTTTTTTTTGTGTGTGTGTCTGTATTTCTAACTTTTTTTTTCTTCCTTTCTCTTCTAGCCTGTTTTCAAAGGAGGCAGTCAGGGGCCGTGGAGCTGGCCTCAGCACGGGGAGAGGCTGGACTTCCTGTCTCTCTGTGCTGAATGGCTGCGATGGCGCCCGCTCTCACTGACGCAGCAGCTGAAGCACACCACATCCGGTTCAAACTGGCTCCCCCATCCTCCACCTTGTCCACTGGCAGTGCCGAAAATAACGGCAACGCCAATATCCTTATTGCTGCCAACGGAACCAAAAGAAAAGCCATTGCTGCCGAAGATCCCAGTCTAGACTTCCGAAATAACCCTAAGGAAGACCTAGGAAAGCTGCAACCACTGGTGGCATCTTATCTCTGCTCTGATGTAACATCTGTTCCCCAAAAGGAGTCTTTGAAATTGCAAGGAGTCTTCAGCAAGCAGGCAGTCCTTAAATCTCATCCCCTCTTATCTCAGTCATATGAACTCCGAGCTGAGCTGTTGGGGAGACAGCCAGTTTTGGAGTTTTCCTTAGAAAATCTTAGAACCATGAATACAAGTGGCCAGACTGCTCTTCCACAAGCGCCTGTAAATGGATTGGCCAAGAAATTGACTAAAAGTTCAACACATTCTGATCATGACAATTCCAGTCCTCTCAATGGGGGAAAGCGAGCTCTCCCTTCATCTGCTCTTCAGGGTGGTGAAGTGGGGGGATCTGACTCTGGGGACTTGAAGGGGGGTATGACCAATTGCACTCTTCCACATAGAAGCCTTGATGTAGAACACACAACTCTATATAGCAATAATAGCACTGCAAACAAAACTTCTGTCAATTCCATGGAACAACCGGCACTTCAAGGAAGTAGTAGGTTATCACCTGGTACAGACTGCAGCCCTAACTTGGGGAGTGTCAAGTTAGAGGGTAAAAAGTCCCCTATGTCTTCCATTCTTTTCAGTGCTTTAGATTCTGACACAAGAATAACAGCTTTATTGAGGCGGCAAGCTGATATTGAGAACCGTGCTCGTCGGTTACAGAAGCGCTTACAGGTTGTGCAAGCCAAGCAGGTGGAGAGGCATTTACAGCATCAGCTAGGTGGGTTTTTGGAGAAGACTTTGAGCAAACTGCCAAACTTGGAATCCTTGAAATCCCGGAGCCAGTTGATGCTGACCCGAAAGGCTGAAGCTGCCTTAAGAAAAGCTGCCAGTGAGACCACCACTTCAGAAGGACTTAGCAACTTCCTGAAAAGCGATTCAGTTTCAGAAGAATTGGAGAGATTTACAGCTAGTGGCATAGCCAATTTGAGGTGCAGTGAACAGGCATTTGATTCAGACATCACTGACAGTAGTTCTGGAGGGGAGTCTGATATTGAAGAGGAAGAACTGACCAAAGCTGATTCTGAGCAGTGCCATGTACCCCTGTGAGTAGAACCCACACATGCATGTCATTCTTGAGATATGTTTGGGCAAGGGAGAAAGACTTAAGTGAATCCCCATTTTGGAGAAATTAGTATTCTTTGTATGTTGGTGTCTAGGTTTCATTTATCTTTTTTTCCTAGTTTTAGGTTAATGAGTGCCTGTACTTCATAGCAACAAAAAAACGGTGTTTTTCCTAAGGAGTTGTGTTGCTGTAGGGTAAATGGTGCTATGATTTCCTTTTGAAGTCTTACTGAAAAATAAAACAGTCTGTTGGTTAAATTGTATCTCTTTGAGAGTGAATATATTCTTTTGAAACTATGTGTAGGATGTTTTAGTTTTAATGGCTTGTTGAGATTTTTTTTTCTAAGTTAAATGGTAAACTTACCTGAATTTTAAGTAGTTAACTTCATTGACTTGGCTGGAGTGTAGAGTTGCTTTTAATTGAAGTTTCAGGAGAGAACATACTCAATCTTCAGCTTTAACACTTGAGATCTTTTCACTGTGGGAAAACCGAACTACTTTCCTCTGCTCTCATGCCACAACCATCAATAGAGAAAACACCTGTAAGCTCAAGAGGTACAGGGATTTCTCCTCAATAGCTAGCAAGCAGTCGATTCTAGTGGACACCACCTGGGTGTCCTTTAATTCAGTCAGTTCTAATATTACCTGGAGATAGTGCCAGATCCAACAGTTTTGAGGATTTAGTCCCCAAGATTACCTGCCATCCCAACCACTCCCACATACTCTGGATGCCATTTGTAAACCCTGGGTTGTTTTTACCTTTGCCTCTGAATGACTGGCTATAAATCAGAATTCCTACAATCTGCCTTCTCAGACTTAATTAATTTCCTTGAGGAGCTCATAGAACTCAGGGAAACACTATCTTATGTTTGCCTTTATCTTATAAATAGTACAAAAGAGAGAGACGAAGACATGCCCTCCCGGGACTTACCACCCTCCAGGAACCTCTGTGTGTTCACCTCTCTGGAAGTTCTCTGAACCCTCTGTTTTTATGGAAGCTTGATTACATTGGCATGGTTAGTTAGACCCTTTGCCATTGATGAACAGTTTAAACTTCAGTCCCTCTCTCCCCTCCTCAGAGGTTGAGAGGTGAGGCTGACAGTCCCAACCTGTTTTTGTGTTTCCAATGACAGCCTCATCTAGAGCTACCTCAGAATTGGTAGTTGTCAATTCAGTTTATTAGCATAGATTTTAAAAGACTGTCACTTTCGATCTCAAGGTTTTTAATTGTTGTGTTGCCAGGAAATGAGTATTTCACATTATCACACTTAAATTTTAAGAATTAACACTTTGAAGATATTTCCGAGCATTTTCTATGTTGCCTATTAACACAGTCCATTTTCACAGCTTGATTTGAAAAGACCTCAGTTTTGTCAGATGATCTTTTGGCATGAGAAAATTTTATATACATTTTGTATGAGCAACATGCCAGATTGGCATGCTGGAGCCAGAGGTATTTTACTCTTGTTCTTTTTCAAACCTGCATTCATATACTTAAATAAATCTGTGTTAGATATTAGACTGTTTGTTAATGTTAGACTTGTGAGAGGCAGGGAACATGAAAAGCTGGGAAAGATGGGCACTATAGATGACTAATGGATCATCTTCATTTCCTTTTTTGGTAGAGATGTTTTAAAGTCTGCATTTACTGGAGGGGGCTGAAATTGGTGGATATATTGGAAAAATACTTTTGCTTGCTGGTAGTAAAAAGATAACTGATTCTTATTGGAGAATTTTGTAGTTAAACAGCTGTGTTTTTAAACAGTAAGTTACCTGATTTCTCTGGTTTGTTTATATTATCCACATGGATAACATTGTGTATCTGAATTGAAGCTGTTGTTTGTATTTTGAGGGGAAAAGTCTGGGTATGTTTTGTTCAATTTCTGCTTTGTAGACCTAGTCCTATTTATTTGTTCACTGTACTCAACAGTTTACTTCTGTGTCACTTTTAAAGTGATACACTGTGGAAGCTTGCTACTTGAATAACAAGGTTATCTTTCTTTAAATGGATTAGTAGCTTAAGTCAGCTTGCCAATATTTGAGGCAAAATCCCTTCTGACTTTGCTGCACAATTCACTGCTTTAAAAATACCTTGGTGAGGGGCTGGAGATTTAGTTCAGTGGCACAAGGTGCCTGCCTGGCAAGTGTAAGGTCGTGAGTTCGATCCCTGCTACCAAAAAAAAAAAAACAAACAAAAACCGAAAAACAAATCTTGGTGAATATTAAACATTTTGTATTTAATGTCTTAACACACAGTTGAAGTATTATGTATTGTAAATTGTATTTATTTTGTGTATTCAACAAGTCATCTAGACTGTAAGCTTATTGTTTTCAGGATGTACTGTATTGTGTTGAAAATGTTTCTGAGAATTGGTAATGTGGATAAGTGTTAATCCAATGAAATCAAAATACCCAAGGACAAAATTTATTCTATGGTGTAATCTAGTGACTCAGACAGCATTTTAGTGGATTCACTTACTACTTTGAGCATTATTATCACTTAATGTTCTGTTGATTGAAAGAGTATGAAGTATAAGAATAGCTAAGGAATCATTTTGGGAAATTTTTTGATGTCAGTTGAATCCCCTTGCAGTTAAGTCAGCTAAATCTTTAAAAACTTGGATTTCCATGCATTAGGTTTTATAAAAGTAAACAAAAATTGAGCACTGAAAGTATTGTGAAGCAGATCTTTTTGCACTTTATAGTTGTATTTAAGTTACAACTACCAATAAATATTTTAAGTTCTTATTGAGCAAGATCACCGGGTTGACTTTTAAGATTGTGTGTTTAGCCAGATGTTTATAGATCAGCTCAGTATTGGGTAGACAATGAGATTAGAGACATGGCCTTAAAAAAAAGAAAAACAAGTTTTTTTTTCAATATGCCTAGGAACCTTTTCTTTATAATCTAATAGTTCATCCCAAATCTCATAGCTACATTGAAGTTATTCAGTACTAGAATGAGAATTAACTCTTTAACAGGAACTTGACCTAGTAGCTTATCTCTTTTATTCTTTTGCCAGAGGTGGTGTGGGCTATATTTACTCTGGACAGCCATGACAAAAATATTTTGTGCAGGAGACACTTTGTGAAACAAGTTGTATCTCTAAGTATTGTTGCTTAAGTTAAGAGTGGATGGCTCTGTGAAAATTAAAAAGGTCTTCACTAAGAATTCAGGAGTTTCTCGTCCCTTCCTACCTTCTGTAGTAATCTGTTCCTATGTTCAAAAGTGATCTGTTGTAAGTCCTTGGCTCGTGCTAGCAATAACAAAATGATCGATTCAACATTTAACAGGGCTGTTTTCTTGATGCCTCCCGTTAATCTATTTCCTATTCTTGAGAAACTTGAGAGATGTATCCTAGCAAAATAGAAAGGGTGGGAGGCAGGGTTTAGGACCTTTCAGACTAACTTAATCTGAAACCAGGGTTACTCCTCAGCTTTGAGATAATTTTGACAACTTATTTGAGTAAATTAGGGAAAAAACATTTTTGACCAACTTACATCTTGACAACACAGTTGAGACATGGTAGGGAAATAATCATAGTTTGCATTTGTTGAATTTTGAGAGTAGGCAGTGTTTTAAGAGCTTTTTACTAATTTACACAATCCTCAAAAATCCAAGGATGGGGGTGTGGCGGGTTTAGCTCAGTGGCGTAAGTGCCTGCCTGGCAAGCACAAGGTTATGAGTTTGATCCCCGGTACAGAAAAACAAAACAAAACAAGGAAGGTAGACATTTTTATCTTACTATAGACTGAGATTAGGAATGGAAAGTTTTACGTGACTTGCTTAATGTCACACAGCCAATAAGAGAGCTATATTTGTGGAAACAGAATCAAATTGTCTGTTAGCTTTGGCTGATGAAGAGTGATCTGTCAAACATGTAAAATAAGGTGTTTAATTTTATATGCAACAGGCTAGTACGTATTTTGAGAAAAGGTACTGTTTTCTGCAAAAATATTTTTTTTGAAAAAGTCTTACTGTATACTTCAGGCTGGCCTTGCACTTACTATGTAACCCAGACTGGCTTCAAAATCACAGCAATTCTGCCTCAGCCTCCTGAGTGCTAGGATTACAGGTGTGTCACCATGCTTGGCTAACCATGTGTATTCTTTAAGCCTGTAATGCCTTTTACTTGGGGTAGGGGGATGATACTAAGGATCGAACCCAGGAATTTCCACTGAGCTCTACATTCCTAGCCCTTTTTATTTTTTGAGACAAGTTTTTGCTGAGTTGCTAAGTTGACCAGGTAAGGCTGGAACTTATTGTGGTCCTGTCTCAGCTTCCCAGAGTGATGGAATTATAGGTGTGCACTGTCTTGCCCAGTGTTTTTGTGTCTGTATGTGGAGTAAAAATGTGGTGTGTTGGGAATGGGCATTTGCTAGGAAAGACATAGATAGTATCTAGGAAGTGGCTGAAGTGTCCCGTCCCTGTCCATGTGGACCACCCCTCTTCCCCCAATTCAACCCAGGGCCTTTGCACTCAACTGCATTGCCCGGTGGGGGACCCCTACCTGCGCCTTTTTTCCAGGTTGAGTCTTGCTAAGTTTCTTGGTCTAGGCTTGAATTCACAGTCCCTCTCTCTCAGCCTCCCAGAGTACTGGAATTACCCATGTGTGGCATCATGCCCTGTAGGAATCTTTTTTGAAAGGGAAGAATGGGAAATACTTAACTGGTCACACTTTCTGTATGTTTGGTGGTTAACATTTGATATCATAATCTTCTATACACTTAATGTGGGTGAGATCCCTATTTTACAGTTGGGAACCAAGATTATAGATAATTAAATAACTTGCTTGAGGTCATGGTGAATATAAAAAATATTTCTCTTACTGTTCTTTCTACTGTTTTTCTCATGGGACTGATTGGGAAAAGCGAGTGAAAGTTGTATTTCGAGAAGTGGAGCAAGCTGAAGGCATGTATAATTAACCTTGCTGTTTCAGCCCAGAGATCATGGTACATTGGTGGGTGGCATTGACTATGGGATGATGAGAAGGTTAAATATTTTCCTCCACTATAGTAAATTATCCAGAGAAGTGATGTGCTAATTTTTCCAATCAAACAGCAAAATTAAACATTTCTGGTATTCTTAAAGGTATAGTTTATATACCCAATTGCAAGAAGAATCTCTTGAAGTATTTTATGTTCTTTTTTCTTTACTCTTCGCTTATCTTTACAGGTGATACTAGAATTATAAGCATATACTTAGTGCTTGTAATTTTCCTCAAGGAAGCTCTTTCTGATAAATCT
This sequence comes from Dasyprocta punctata, assembly GCA_004363535.1. NCBI lineage: Eukaryota > Metazoa > Chordata > Mammalia > Rodentia > Dasyproctidae > Dasyprocta > Dasyprocta punctata. The sequence continues at coordinate 27,360 of RJWM01021533.1, forward strand.
AGTTATTAGAAGAACTTGAAAAAACAGTTGAAATGTGTCCTGATTGGTTTTTCACTCACTGTTAGGGTTTAGAGCTAAAGTGTCTCCCCAAAATAGCATGTGTGTGGGAGGTGATTGGATTATGGGGGTGCTATACTTATCAGTGGATTCATCATTGTTGAGTTCAGTAGCTAACTGCTGTTAGAAGAAGGTGGGGCCTGTTTGAAGGTGGATCATGGGGCCTGTGACTTAGAAGGTATGTAGTCTTGTCCTTGGCTCCTCCCTGTGCTTTCTACTTCCTGGCTAGCATGGGTTGAGCACCTTTTCCTCTGTTCTGTCCCTCTGCCAACCTGTTCCTGCCATGGAGCCAGTTCAGTGACCTTGGACAGAAATGTGAGCTAAAATAGACCTCTTTTAAGTTATGTTTGATTCTTTGTCTCAGCAGAAGGAAAGATGCCACACTTGGTTTGAATTTGTGTCATTTCTGCACCTGAACAGTTTTATTAGTAACATTTGATTATTTTTATTGATTTTGCAAGTATAAGAAGATCTGAGGGATGAAATACACAGGTTTTTCTTTTTCTTAGCCTTTGTGAGATTAGTACCAAATCTAGATACTGTTGAGAATTGTTAATTTTAATTTTGTCTTCCTAGGCTTGAGTTTCTCAGAGTTCTTGGCCTAGCATGTGACAGCCCCTGGATTCCATCCCCAGCACAGGAAAAAAAAAATTCAGGCAAGGTGGCATACACTTGTAATTTCAGCCCTTTGAGAGACTGAGTCTGGTGAGTGGGAGGATGCACGTTTTAGCTTGTATAGCTTAGCAAGATCCTGGTTCAGAAAATAATTTAAAAGAGCTGGGGGTGTAGCTCAATGTGAAGGCCCTGTGTTCAGTGCTTAATACTGAAAGGAAGGAACAAAGGAAGCAAAAGAGAAAAAAAAAAAAAGGAGAGGTTACTTGTTTATTATGGTAATTATGGGACCAGACTACGCCAGGTTGGAAGAGGCTGTTGTCACACTGTTAGGCATTGACATGCCCCCTCCTTTAGTTCAGGTTGCTTGCCTTTCCATAGGGCATCCTCAGACTGGGTCCCATCAGGGATTAGGTAGCAGAGCTGCAGCAGCCTGCTCTCTGCCTGCTCAGGTAGCCTGGTGCCAGTGTGTGCTCATAGCAAATGTTATTTTATTGTGTGTGTCCCAGTTAGAGCAATGAACAAAATAATGTGAACTGTTTGGAAAGAACCCAGAGGGTGGAGTGTAGTGAGAAAGTAAAAACAAAGGCCTTTACCAAACGGGTATCCTTTTCACTTACTTAATAAAGCGGTTGTTGGAGTGTTATACTTTCAGAGTAAGTTTCCCTAATGAAAACAATCAGCCCCCTTCACAAAAGCAAAGTAATAACATTTTACTCTTTCTCAGCAATAGTTGCTTAAAAACTATGATAAAAGCATCATGCTTTACTCATTCAAGGGCCTTGGATTCTACCCGCTGTACTAAAAAACAAAAACTATGGCATTACAAAGTTCATTTATGTAGAACAAGTAAGGTATTTAAAGCAATTTGACACCATCAGATATCAAAGACAAAATTGTCATTATTGCTTTTTAGGTGGGTAAAGTTGAATTTATTGATTGATTAGCTGCCTAGTATAAAATTTTACCTTGGAAATGAAAAGATTTTATGTTTCTAAAAACTTTGTTCAGATGTTCAGAGTTTTTAGCTGGGTTGCTGCAAACGCTGTTTCTTTAGATTTCCAACTGGTTGAAAATGTTTTTCTTTTTAAACTGGCACTCTCCCAGCAAATTTTTCCAGTAAGTATTCTTTGGGCACACCCAATGTATAGTGTATTTTGCAAGGTCCTTATTCAGAAAGCTGGGAGGACAAGTCAGTCTTCTCATGGTAAGCTGAAAACAGAATAAAACTGGTTTAAAGCTCATTTTGCTTTTACCCATCTGTGTATGAAATTAATCTTTTGTGTAAACACATTCACGTATTCACGTAAGTAATTGGGCTTGGAAGTGTAGAAAGGCTAATTTTGTATTTGTTGGAAGTTTCCTTAGTACAGTGATTGTCCTCCCAAGTGATAATTCTCTTAATTTCTTATAAGTGATAAGTTGAAAGCAAGTCCCAGATCTTGGATTTGAGAGGTTTGAAATGACCTTAAACGTTTCAGGGTAAGTATGCATTTATTTAAGACATTGAACTAATATGTGTATACATATGGTCTTATATTTTTATTATTGTCAGAAGTTGATTCCATTAGTGCCTAAAGTGATATTAGGTTATTTAAGCTTCTATGGTTTGCCCTAAATTGACACTTTTATGTATTATTAGGTAAGATAAATTGTTCCTTATTTTACCAGGTATGGTCAGTCTATGCAAGGGTAAAGCAAAGAATTACCGTTGGGTATTAACTAGCAGGCCAGCTTTCGAAGTGGCTATAGCTTACGTTTGTTCTTTTAACGCTTTACCTGAATTAATAATCTGAATAAAAGTCAAGATGTGTCATCATCGAGGGTAGTCAGAATGTCTGTGAGGCAATGCCAGAGGAAGGAGTTCCAAAATTCTCTGAGCAAATAATAGTATGTAACAACTTTCAAGGCACTCTTAATTACTTAGAGACTAGCCTTTCAGGATCATTGTTAAACTCAGCCTTGCCTCCAAAGGGCAACGAAGCACTTCTCTGGTGTTAAATGAAGAGTGGTAAAACATGTAAGAATTGAGAGGTTGGTTCTTGACTTCGGGGAATAATTTATGTTACCCTCCCACCAAGTCTAGTAGGAAAGGAAACATTTGCATTAGACCCTTTTACACTCAACACTGGATACCTGTTACAGGCATTGAATGATGAAAACTGAAGAGGAAAGAATAATTACTTTTGGGTAAGGATGTTTCAGGTCCAAATATGTGGGTTCTTGGAGGAGAATGTTGTATGTCAGTGAAAAGGGGTGTCTGCCAAAGATAAAAGTTCAACCAAGTGAATGAGTTGGAAGGATAAGGTGGCAGGACATTATGTTTGAATGCCAAGCTAATGCATTTGAATTTTATCCTAAGAATATGAGGAATTCTTTTAAGATTGTAGTGGCATGTTTCAGATGTTCATAAACAAGAAATTTAATGCTGCTATGCACTGCATTGATTGGAGACTGTCATATGTTTTGCAGCAGGTGGGACTAAAAATGGAGGAAGCTATAGTGATAGCTGTAAATAAAGGTTTTAAAATTGGGTAGTGGGCATGGAATGGAAAGAATAATTAAAGAGCAAGATTTATGAAGTTGAGAATTTTAAAGCTTACTTTGGAGATATACATATATTTGTCATTTACAGATAAGAAACCTGGAATGGATCAAGTGTGCTATGCAGATTAGAGTAAGAGTCAGGTTGTAGTAGAAGTTCCTCTGTCCATCCCTTCTCCCTTTTTTTCCACCTGGGAGTTGAACCTAGGAGCCTTGGCACTGAGTTACGTCCTCAAACCTTTTTAAATTTTGGAACAGTGTCTTTTTTTTTTTTTTTTCCCCAGCACCGGGGATTGAACTCACAACCTTGCGCCTGCCTGACAGGCGCGTAAGCCGCTGAGCCAGACTCCTGGCCCTGGTTTTTTTGAGGCAGGGTCGCACTGTGTAGCTCAGGCCGGCCTTAGGCTCGCGTTGTAGACCAAGCCGGCCTCGAACTCACAACGCTTCTCCTACCTCAGCCTCCCGAGTGCGGGGATTAAAGGCGTGCGCCACCACGCCCGGCTTGGAACAGTGTCTTGATATGTTATCCAGGCTAGGATTGAAATTGTGATCCTCCTGCCGTTCTCCTAGAGTAGTAGTAACAGAAGTCTGGACTTCACATGTAATATATCCCATGGTTAAACACTATGATGATGTAACTGGATTTTGATCCTAGAAAATTAGCCAAATATTGATATAAATGACAGTGGCAAGAAGAAGTGTCAGTGTTCAGGAAGAACTAAAGGGATAAAATTATTTGGAAAAAAGGACCTTTTTGTTGAAGAAGAGTTTCCCAAAGGATGGATGACTATGTTAGCCTTTTATATTTAGCTCTTGGACTTCTTTGTGTATGATTTGAAGTGAGGTTTTGACTTACCTTTACCCCCATCCCCCAGTGTTAGATATGATACTTTTATCATGATCTAAATCCACTATTTTCTGTTTCATCGATCCATTATCAATTATAATTGCATCATTATCACACTGAATTACTAAAGATTTAAACACTATAATGTATCCGTACTGTGTAGTACATACTATTTACCGTAACTGATAGGGTAACTTCATTTTTCTTGTACTTCACATTACATATATTTGTGAGGATATTATTTGTGACCATTTTCTGCCATATAAATTTTAGAGTGTTTATTGACTTTCTTTAAATCATACTGGGATTTCAGTTGAAATTGTGACATCTTGACATTAGGACTTGCAGAGTTATAATAGTTTCCCTTTGAAATTCTTATGTCTAGAGTAACATTTGCACTTTTCTGTAGTTTTTATGTTTTTCTTGAGTTTATTTCTTTGTATTTTACAAATTTTAATGCTGTGATGAACGTGAGTATTTTCTTGTTAGTAGATGGAACACTGTTGATTTTACTTGTTGATTTTGTTTGGCTTCTTTACTGGATTTTATTACTTTTAACAGATTTTAAAACGTAATTTTTATTTGATTTTGATTTTGCTAGTCACTAGAAACCTAGGGACAGATAGTGACTTCTTTTCAGACAAGGTCTTGCTGTGTAGTTCAGGCCAGCTTTGAACTCACCGTGTAGCCCAGGATGGTCTCAAACTCAGGGTGATCCTCCTGCCTCACTTTTTATTTTTTATTTTGTAGTTACTTTTCTTGTGATAGTGAAGGATACATTTATTTATTTCAAGTACATGTTTGTAGTACATAATGTTTACGTTCCTTCAGGGGAGTTAATGCATGTGCATAGTACCCTTAATCCCTTTCTTCTGTCCTCTTTCCCTTCCCTCCCTTTTCCTTCCCATCTCTTGATCCCCTGCCCCTTGTGCACATATGTGCAGTACACAGTGTTTACTTTCCTTATGTGGAGTTTGTGCATAATGCATCTTCATTCCTCTTTGCATCCCCATCTCTCCCCTCTGTCTGTTGTTCCTCTTCACCCTTGAGAATGATCGATCCCCCCACTTGCTGTATCTTTTTATTTTGCTCTTTATAGTTTGGGTGTCTCATGTAAGAAAAACCATACAGTATTGAAGTTTGTCTGGTTTATTTCCCTTAACGTTATGGTCTCAAAGTGCATCTATTTTCCTACACACGATTCAAATTTTTCTTTATGACAGAGTAGTACTCCATTGCGTATAAATATCACTTTTTTATTCTTTCATTTATCTGTTGATGGATGTACAGAGAACTTCCCAGATTTAGCTATTATGAATTGGGCTGCTATAAACATGGGTATGCATGTATTACTGTAATATGTTATCTTTAACTCTTCCCGGAAGACACCTAAAAGGGGAATAGCTGAGTCAAATGAAGTTTCTAGTTTAGGTTTTTTGAGGAATCTCCCTATTAATTTCCAAAGGTACTAGTTTACATTCTCGCCAACAGTGTAGAAATTCTGCGTCGTCCCCCCCACCCCCAGCCTCCTTGGCATTTGGTTTGTTTGTGGGTTTGTTTTGTTTTGTTTTGTTTTATTTTGAGACAAGGTCTTGCAGTGTAATTCAGAGGCCTTGAACTCAATTTGTAGCCTAGGCTCACCTCAAACTCACTGTGATCATCCTGCCTCTGCCTTCCTAAGTACAGGGATTAGCCAGCATTTGGTTTTGTTTTGTTTGTTTGTTTAGCATTTGTTATTTGATTTCTTGATGGCTTTTTTTTTCTGGGGTAAGATGTTGTTTTAAATTTGCATTTCTCTCATGGCCAGAAATGTTGAACATTTCTTCATGTATTAAGTGGCCATGTCTAGCTCTTAGAAGCGTCTGTTCATTTCATTTGTGTGTGTGTGTTTTTTTAAATCATTTGTTGTCTGCTCCCTCTTCCTGTGTTCATAATTTGAAATGGGCTATTGTTTACTTTTTTACTAGCTGTGTTTATGGCCACTCATAGGTTGAGCTGCAGATCTTTTTTCTTCTTTATGTGCTTGAGAATGGTTAATAGGGATTGTCTGTTGAGGTTTTGAGAGAATCTAAATGTTAAGTGTTTTGAAAGCCAGGTGTGGTGGCACACACTTGTAATCCCAGGCACTTGGGAGGCTGAGGCAGGAGGATCAGGAGGATCATTGGGAGTTCAAGACCAAACTGGGTTACAGAGTGAGCTCAGGGTCAGCCTGAACTGCATAAAGAGACCCTGACTCAAAAAGACCCCAAAAAAAAAAAAAAAGTATTTTGAACCAGTTGTTTTTGCCTAGATTTTCAAATTTATGGCAAGAATTTCTGCTTAGTGAGCTCTTCAAGTCTTTCTGTGGACACTGCTTTACTATTTTGTTTTTTTATTTCATTTTTAGTTTTTTTTTTCTTCGTGAATGCAGAGTTTTTTTGCGCAATTATTTTTAACCCTAACTTTTGATTACATTATGAAGTTGCCTTTTATTTACTGTTTCTTTGTTGTCTATTCATTTTTTCCTTTGGATTTTGTTTGTTTGTTTGTTTTGGATTCTGTTTGTTTTGGATTCAGAGTCTCACTCTAATTCTGTCTGGCCTTGAATTCAGTTTTCTGTCTCAGCCCTCTAAGGCTGGGATTACAGGTAGGTGTCACCATGCCTGGTCTTCTTTAGATTTTTTTTAAAAACTCTTATTGAATACATTTACACCATTTATTTTCAATGTCTGTTCCCTTAAATATGCATTTAAGTCTGTAGCACTGCAACTGCTGTATCCAAGTACTACTTTGACTGGAGTTTTAAGAGGTTGGTGAGTTACATCTTCATTTCTACACAGAAAAGCAATTTTGGTTTCTCTTCAGCATAATTTAAAAACATGATAAAATTTTCAGTTTAAATTGGCATTTGTTTCCATATTAATTGCTGATATCTAACTGATACTTTGTGGCAAAAATTACTCCTTTATGCTGATTTTTAGAATTTTAGGTATGTCTTTGTGACTCTTTAGGTGGTCAGTTGTTGAACCTTTAGTATTTGAAAAAGGTATATTTTCATTTTAGATGTAAAGTTTTGTGTTGTTCAGTAAGCAGTCCTGTGTTTTAAAAAAGCTTCCTAATACACCTCAGATTTTTACTTAAACTAAATATAGTATGATACACTGGATAGAGTTACAAAGCCTGGTCTACCTGGATTTGAATTATGGCGTTCTAACTTGGTAGCTCTGATTTTTCTTTTTTTTTTTTTTGTGGCACTGGAGATTGAACTCACAACCTCATGCCTGCCAGACAGGCGCTTAAGCCACTGAGCCAAACTCCCAGCCCTAGTTTTCTGAGACAGGGTCGCGCTATGTAGCTCAGGCCAGCCTTGCGCTCGTGTTTTATCCCAAGCCGGCCCTGAACTCACAACGCTCCACCTACCTCAGCCTCCTGAGTGCTGGGATTAAAGGTGTGCGCCACCACGCCCCGCTGGTAGCTCTGATCTTTGTACCTTAGCTTCCTCTGTGACCTGGGAATTTTAACATTTGCTTTATATGAAACTTTCAACCACTGTAAAATTCCAACCATCTAAAGTCCTAAACCTATAATTTTACAGTATAGGATATATTGTTGTTGTTAGTTGAATCCTTTAGTTTTTTTGTTTCTCTTAAGTATGACCATTCTTTTATCCTTTATAGGCTTCACTCTGAACTATTTAGCTTGATTATATTAGACCTGATATTATGGGTAGTTATTTCAATGATAACAAGAGTCACTCTAAGGGGAAAGGAAGAAAGGAAGGGAAAAAGAAAAAGACATAAATTTA
>RJWM01021534.1:0-24982 GCA_004363535.1 Dasyprocta punctata
GGGAGAGGGAGAGGGAGAGGGAGAGGGAGAGGGAGAGGGAGAGGGAGAGGGAGAGGGAGAGGAAGATCAAAAACAAAAGTCTAGCTCCATATTCATTCCTGAGTTACTGTGAGGCCTTGAGCCAGCTGCTGGACCTCTCTTGGCTTATTTTCACTTCTGAAATATCAGGAGATTGGGGAGGAGAGTCTCTAACGTCCAATGATTCTCCACAGAGAATCATCTCCAGCTGAAAGCTGCAGACAAATCAGAGGAAAGTGAGGTGCTGGTCACAGACGAACCCCTTTCCAAATCTTCTCCCACTGCCCGCCCCTCCTCACTGTCAGGAGCTTGCAGCACTGGCTGGCTTGCCAAACTTGTTGCCATGACAACGGGTTACAAATAACTCAGATGCAGACGAAGATTTTAACCCAAGAGCTGCTGGGCCAAGGGCTTCTTGCTCCTTCCTCAGACCAGACTGAGGAAAACAATACAAATTCTTTAGGATCAACTCACTTCCTGCTAATAAGCTTGCTAAGGTTCCTCAGTGTTCTAGCACTCCAGGCTCTCTAAAAACCTGACTCGATTCTTTCCAATCACATTTCTTACATGCTCCCATTAGAACGTGATCACTCCTATTTTTTTTTTTTTTGACACATACTACCAAGTTCTGTATTGGGTGCTTTACATAGAGTATCTTAGGAAATCTTCTCCAACTCTGTTTATCAAGTAGATACTATCATTCTCTCTGTGACTGTATTCTACCCAGGACATCATGTTACAGGGGGGAAACTGAGGCCTATGGATGTAAGAAGGTCAAGGAGTCAGAATTCAAACTCAAATCCATCAGATTCCCAAAACCTAGGGTTCTTCCATTGCCAATGATTCTCAAATGTTGATTTTACATACTTGGAATATGCAGATAATCTAGAAGTAGTTAAAAATTCAGATTCTATGGATTGTGCTTTCATTGTACGATCATTTTTTTCATGACTGTATCTTGTAATCTGAGCAACTACTTTGAAGATAACAATACACAATACAGTAACCATTGTTAATCTCCTATTATGTTGATTTAAAGTTCTGTATAAGTATTTTTAGTCCTTTTTTTGTTTTAAAGTTAAAAAACATTCAGATTCTAGCTGTCCTGGTGATACACATTTGTAATTTCAGCTACTTGGGAGGATGAGGCAAAAAGACTGTGAGTTCAGCTTGGGCAAGTTAGCAACACGCTATCTCAAAATACATTTTTAAAAAAGAGCTAGGGATGTAGCTCAGTGGTAGGGCACATGGCTAGCATGCATGAGGCCCTGGGTTTGATCCCCAGCACCACACGGAGAAAATAAAATTTGGATTCTAAATTGCATTAAAGAAGATGGAATATACATGTCAAAATACTGCATTGTTTCTCTGGTGTGAGAAACTGAAAGTGTAAATAAGGACAAAAAGGTATAGTAGATATTGGGAAATAGGAAGAAAATGTTCAAATGGGAAATGGAACTGGGCGGGGAGGAAGGAAGGAAAAGAAAAAAAAACAAGAAGGAAAAAATGGAAATGAAGCTTTTGTAAATAGGAGGGGACGGGCTAGATATAGCTCAGTGGCATAAGCACCTTCCAGGCAAGTGCAAGGTCCTAAGTTCAATTCCCAGTACCCTTTCCCCCAAAAAATATATATGTAAGGAGGGGAAGAGGGATTGAAGGGAGGAGGAGGGAATGGAAAGAAAAAGAATCAAGATCTATCTTGTACAGGCACAAATTCCCTATGATGAATGTGATCATTATGTATACCTAAAGTGTACCAATAAACAATTTTTTAAAAAAAGAACAAATGCTTTTGGTCCTCTAACTTGAGACTTCACAAAATAAGAGTAATCAAGAATGTAAACCAGATCTCCAAAGAGTTCTTTTCAATGGGGAATAAATTTCAACAACTTTCTGGAAAGCAGAAAGTGGTTGGAGGGTTGGTAACTGAGAAAGCAGGCCGGGGAAAGGCATAGGCATAGTCCATACCTGGGTAGGATCCGCTAGGAGAGGTTAGATCTACTCTGCAAAGTCTTGGAGACATGCCCGAAAGGCATCCTAATGGTGGAAGGGAGACCTAGAGCCCCAAATGGGATAATTTAAAGTACAAGCCATTATTGTTACTGTTGACCTCCTCCACCTTCCATGATCATAGATAGAAATCACAAGAGTCAAGCTTCTATGCTCTTGCAAATTATTAGAGGATTCTCCAAAGAAATCAAACACTCCCAGAGCAAAGGCCTCCACTTTGTGTACTTAGAGGTCCCCTGATGGACTGTGTAGGTCCCCACCCATCACTGTAAAGGGAGTCTAACAGTAGAATTGACAAACCTCTGTCTCTTACACAAGGCTCTAAATCAATCAACTTATTGACTTCTTAAAGCAATGGACTGACAGGTTTGAACATGTGTGGGAAAATGTTTAGAGAGTTATGAAAAAACTAATGGAACAAATGGGAAAACTGAAGTTAGGCATGATACAAGTAAAAAATAGGTAATTATTAAATTCAGGAAAACAAAAAAAAGTGAAAACACTGTGTAGTGACTGCTGATTTACTAGGAATTAGAATGTAAACATGTCGGAAAAATAAGGGAGGGAAAATGGAGGCGTGTGTGTGTGTGTGTGTGTGTGTCTGTGTGTGTGAATAAAAATCATCTACTTTAATGAGGTATCAAGAGACAATGTTTCAAACTGCTAAGTTAAGATGGTAACCATATTATGAAGAATCATGGTGGTCCATCAGTTAAAATTCCTTTCAGCTACAAGTAACAAAAAACCCAAATGACAGTGACTTAAATATGTTATTTCTTTATTTACTTTTTTAGTGAACAGCAAGTGTGGTGTGGGTTCAGCTTCTTAATGAGGTCAGCTCCTTTTGACTTTTTCCTCCTTAATGAGTTATCTTGGTCTTCATGCTCATGGTCACAAGATAGCTATGATGGCTCCAGACAGCACAACTATATTCAAATTAGAAAGAAAGAAGGACACAGAATCAGCTATGTGTGTCCCTTCACTTGGGAAAGAAAACACTTTCCCAGAAGCCCCCCACCTCCCAGCAATCGTCCCACTGGCCACAGCTGGGTCACATAGCCATCCTTAGCTGAAAGGGAGTCTAAGAAATTATCCAGCTCTTCAGTCTCTGAGCAGGAGATGTCAAGGGAGAATGAGGTTGGGAGTGGTAAATACCAGAAGAAACAGACAAAATAGTGAAAGTAGTTGCCCCTAGGGAGCAAGACTTGCAGTGGGAATGAGTGGCACAGGATATTGTTGGGTTTTATTCAGCATACTTTAGCACTATTTTATTTTTTTAACTACGTGCATGTATTACTTTGATAAAAATAAAAGTGAAAAATAAAGTGTTATGGTTTCTATGAAAAAAAAATTAAACCGGGTGTGGTGATACACACCCATAATCCTAGTACTCTGGGAGGCTGAAGCAGAAGGATCACAAATTCAAACCCAGCCTGGGAAATTGAGTGATTTAGCAAGATCCTGTCTCAAAAAATAAAAAGGGGGTGGGGTGGGGAATATAGCTCAGAGCAAAGGCCCTGGGTTCAATCCCCAATACTGCTAAATAAATAAATAAAGTTTAAAAATTAAAACTGGTAATAATTTGCTATCTCCAGAGCAGTAGACGTCAATTTACCATGTAAGCAAACTTACCAGAATAGGCTCTTTACTTAGACTGCAAACAAAATGGTGCTATCAACATTAACCTGACTGTGGCTCATGGAAACCAGCACAGCTCTGTGTGGCAATTACATGGATTGACTGTGGTTAGACAGTCCAGATGCAATTTCCTGTCTGCCATTTATTAGCTCTGTGACCCTGGCCGAATGACACCTGGGATCTTCACTTTTCTTCTTTATGAAATGAAGGTAATTCAAGTGCCTGATACAGCGTAAGCAAATATTATTCACTACAATTAAAATGTTAACTGTTCTATGTAATGACATATACTGAGTGTAGTTCAACAGTATAGGCTTCCTTCCTATAAGTTAATTTTTCAGCCTAAACATAGGTTTTTACTGGACTGTCAGTAAATTATTTTGTTTTTGACAGATGTGTGTGCATAGTTTTGCCCAGGCCTTGGTTCACAGAAGCTACTCAGTAGGGACCACATCAAGAGACATGCAGCATTGAACCGCTGTTGACTTCTGTTTGAGAAAACACTGTAAGAAGGAATGAGACTGGATTGTTGGTTCTACTACAAATATTAATTTAACTTCCAAACAATGTACTCTGTGAAATGTACTACTGACTATTGTGATTGCCTTGTGTGGTGACAGGGACCAGGCCCTGGAAAGAAAATGAGTATGTGCAGTGTTATGTTGTAGCAGAAAAAGTAGTTGGCCTAGTGGGAGGGAATGGAAAAATGACCTTCTATCTGTAATTCCAATGTGAGAGCTGGGGCTCTGGGCTGCAGGTAAGGAGCGCATGGACTAAATCATACAGCTGATACAAGATAATCTTGCCCACACATGCCATCAGGCTACTGGGCCATGGAGAGGGACAGCCAGAAGGCATGGATGGCATTCTTTTGGAGAGGTAATACAAGTAAAATATGGTATCCATTTAAAATTTTTCTTTCTGGCCTGATAATTATCTTCTAACCCCCTAAACTCCAGCAAAGTTCTGTTAAGGACACATACACAATGAAGAAGAAGAAGGTTGGGGAAGTAACTCAGTGAATGAGTGCTTCCCTAGCATGCATGAGGCCCTGCATTCAATTTTAAGTACTACAAAGAAGACGGGAGGATGCTATGAAAAAGGTGCCTTTGGGTTACCAGAGGCTGGAAAGTCGGGAGGAATATGTAGACCGGATGATTAATAGGTATAGGGGTGCAGGTAGATAAGAGGAATAACTTGTTCTATAGCACTGTAGGATAGCTATGGTAAACAACGTTTAATGGTATATTTCTAGATAGGAAGTAGAGTGGAGTTTGAAGATTTCCTACACAAAGAAATGATGAATGTTTGGGGTGACAGATATGCCAGTTATCCTGATCTGATCATTGTATATTGTATACATGTATTGAAATATCAGGTCATAACTCATAAGTAAAAAAATTTAAGTCAATTAAAAAAATTTAAAGGTATCTTTGGAAGTTGGGTCTGGTGGTGCATGCCTGTAATCCGATCTACTTGGGATGCTGAGGCAGAAAGATCGTAAGTTTGAGCCAGCTTGGAGAACTTGGTGAGACCCTGTCTCAAAAATAAGAATAAAAATGACCAAGGACATAGCTCAGTGACAGAGTGCTTGCTTAGCACGTGTGAGGCTCTGGGTTCAAGCCTTGGTTACTGGACACACACACATACACACACACTAATGATACCTTTGAAGAATAAGAAAAAATGCTTAGAAATTTAAAATGACTAAATATTAAAATGTTCAATAGAAGATAAAGTTAAAGCAATCACAGAATACAGAATAAAGAATGACACAGAGAGAGAGAAACAGAGACAGGGGAAGGGAACAGAAGGGAATGAAAGGGAAGAGATTATGAGAGAAAATAAAGAGACAAAGACAACTATCTAGGAAATCCAACTCCAAATAGTAGAAGTTTTACAAGGAACATAGAAAATAAGCAAATAAATAAAATGTCGATTTCTCAGAGTAGAGTGACATGAGTCTTTAGATTGAAAAAACTCACCTACCACGTGCCCAGAAAAATAGATGAGGGAAAAACACACATCTAGACATATTACTGTGGTATTCCAAAACACCAGGTATGAACACTCAAGTTTCCAGAAGTGGGGAAAATAAGTCCCCAGCAAAGGAATGAGAATAATATTAGCATCTGACTTCCAATCAGCAGCACTATGTGTTAATACCTTCAAAATTCAGAGGAAAATTATTTCTAACATACAATCCTAAAGCCAAACTACCATTGAAATATGAAGGTAAAAATAACGACTACATTTCCAAACATCCAAAGACTCCAAAATTTACCTTTCTTAAAAAGTTACTTGAGGGCCAGGGATTTAGCTCAGTGGCATAAGCACCTGCCTGGCAAGTGCGAGGTCGTGAATTCGATCCCCGGTACCAAAAGTAAATAAAATAAAATAAAAAGTTACTTGAGAATATTCTCCAATTAAATGCATGATGCATCAGGATTCTTGGATGCAAGTAACAGAAACAGGCTCTAGGAAACTTAAGCAGTAAAGGGATCTATTGTGACATCAGGTAGCTCACAGAAGCCTAAAGAACTAGGCTGAGACAGTGGGTAAGGATCTAGGAAGACTGGGCTTGAGTATCTACAGCTAAGGTCCTACTGTAGGAGCAACCTGGTTAGAAGGCAACTGCTGGCACTGATGCCTGCACCGTTCTTTCTAGCGCACATGACACTACTGCCACATGCTACTGTAAACAAACTCGACACCCTCATATCTGTGGCTTTGGCTTATTTGTTGTGTACTTCAGGGTTCAGTTAACCATAACCTTCAATTCATGGCAGAGTATTATCATTAGTCCACTGAAGAGTGCTCTTTTCCTTTATTTTTTTAATCAGTCCTTGACCTCATTACCATTTTTCTGCCCATTTTCGTGTGCCTCTCTAGTGTAGTTAATATGCACATCCTTCCAATCCATATTCCATGTTTATTTGAATATATGCATTCCTATGAAAATATGCAATATTGTTTAACATTTACATAAATGGTACTATGGCAAATGGTACTGCGGTATAAATCTTATTCTGTTTCTTATTTTTTTCATTCAACACTAGGTTTTGGAGATTTACCCATGTGGCTATAAGTAAGTGCAGCTTACTATTTTATTTTATGTTTTTAAATTTTTTTATTTTTTGGTACCAGGGATCAAACTCACAACCTCGCACTTGCCAGGCAGGCAATTATGCCACTGAGCTAAATCCCTGGCCCAGCTAAATCCCCAGTCCTAGCTTATTATTTTAATTGATTTATATTTTTCCATCCTATTTATATTTATCCAGTCCCATGATGATGGACAGCAGGGTTGCTTCTAATTCCTCACTACAGCAAACAACACTGCAACAAATAACCTTAACTGTATTAGGATGTGTGTGGTGATTTCTCTGGAACCAAGATCAAGATTGCTGGGTTGTAGGGTATGCATATACTTAATTTCATGAGGTACTGCCGAACTGCTCTCTGGAATACCTATACTAGTTTACACTCACACCATAGTTATTCCTTTTCCTCACATCCTCATCAACACAAGATAATATCTAACTTTCTACATGTTGCCACTCTTACGGTAACATCTCACTGATATTTTATTTAGTTTTTGAGACAGGGTCTCACTGTGCATTCCAGGCTGAACTTGAACTCACTATGTGTCCCAGGCTGGCCTTGAAGTCATGGCAATCCTGCCTCAGCCTCCTGAGTGCTGGGATTACAGGCATGGGCCACCACACTTGGCCTCTCACTGTTATTTTAATTTTCATTTCCCTAATTATTAACAGAGTTGAAAATTTCTTAGTGCATTCAAATTCCCCTTTATGCAAATTATTCTTCATATTCTATGCCAATTTTTCCTATTCAGTTTGTGATCATTTTCTATTGTTTATTTTGTCAGTTTTATACATTACAAAGCTATTCTCCTTATCTAATATCCTTTTCTTAATTTGTGTATTCCTGGCTTCTTTGTGGTACTGAGTCCAGATTTAAAACCATGAACACAGTGAGTAGTCAGCACTTATTGCTTGGTAGGTTAGGAGAGGAAGTATACGACCACCTTTAGCTTCCTCATAAACTAAAGGAAGGGGGCCTAGCTTTCTGCTGAGACTCCCACTAGGGGATATTCTCTGAAAAACCATGGGGTTTAGATGCTAGGTAACCACTAGAGTTCACTCCTTTGATTGTCCAATATCCATATATACCCTTTCTCTCATGTTTATTCTTTGAAAAAAATTCTTCCACTGAATACAGTGAAAAGACATTTCATATCTTCAAACATGCAGTCAACCCTTTTCAGAGAAACACCAAAACCATAAATTAGAATGCTTTCAGGTATAAGTAATAGAAAATCCAATTTAAACTGGCTCATATAGTAAAAGCAATGTATTAGATCATTTAACTGAGGAGTCATAGGCAGGGAGACTTCAAGCATGGTATAATCTGGAATATGGTTCCATTCCTCTGTGATTCTCTTGGCTCTGCCTCCTCCATTCATCAGCTTCATCCTCAGGCAAGCCTTCTATACATTCAGAAGATGGGTAATAGCAGCAACAAGGCTACACATTTCTTCATATACAGGCAAGGCAGGCCACCTCTTCCCTCAAAAGCTGAACAAAAGCCTGTCCTAGTGTGACTGGATAATCCTTGAACCGCTCATCACTTGGGGTGTGTGTGTGTGTGTGTGTGTGTGCGGTAGTAATGAAATTACTCAGGTCAGTTTATACCAATAAAGGCCAATACCTAGAGCTGGGGGTGGGGTCAATCCTGCTTAAATTACATATTTATTATACAGTGGGACAGGAGTGGAATAGATGTCAACTACCAGAGAATAAACTAAGAAAGGGGACAACATGGGGTCCATGAAAGATTGGGTCCAACCCAGAAGAGTAATGAAGGGATGTCCCAGGGTGACAACAGTGCCGCAGGTCTATACAGCAATCAGTCCAAATTGGAGCAGAAAGGTGGAGGGTCCAGGATGAAGATATCTAAGAAAAAATGGGATCCAAATGATTTTATACTTTCTTTGTGAATTTAGAGAAACTTGAGAAGTGATAAAGTCAGACAATGCAAGGAAAAAAAAAGAAAAGCAATTAGAAACTCTACAGGAAAAAAAAACTGTGTAAGGAAAGAAATGCAATCCTGATTCACTAATTGAATCTTTGTGGAACAATATTTACATAATTGCAATAGCATAAACACTTTATTGACTTTAAAACTTTTGGAATGACCTGTCATCAAAGTATGGATAACTTAAATATAGTTACATCTGGAATATAAATATTAACCTTGTTATTATAAAAGTATAGATGATAAAAAGTAAGAGAATATAAATCTACTAGTAAAAGGTACAAAAGCAAGGAAGAGTGGACATAAAATTGGTGACATGGCTATACTGAGGACACAGAAAGAATGTAGTTGGGTGACATAAATAGCAGGAGGTCAACAATCAATGACTAAAATTGATAAATGTTGATAAGTAGAAAACCTGTATGTTATTTATAGATGTGAAGAAAATTATCAGAAGGATGAAAAACAGTTAAAAGTAGACTTGTAGATTTCCAGGTCAAAATGATAGACTTACCATGTGTTTATCTCCATTCCTTCATGAGATCCTGCCAAAATGATAATCAAGAAATAAAAGAGAATAAAAACACAATAATGAAGAGAATGGGAGCAGGTCTACCAGCCAAAGAAAGACTTCAACACATTTTCTGGAAGATATGAAGTAAATGGAGGAAAGATAACTGATGAAGCATGGTGAAAGAAGACATGGCGTGGAGTGTTCATGCAGGCAATACCTCTGGGGAAGGAGCTGGTCTTTCTCTACAAGCCTGGACAGTTTTGAGTCTTCACAATGCCAAGTATGGTGAAAGATGGGAGATGTGGGGCTGAAAACAAGGAGTTTAATTAGAAGGCTGTATATCAAACCATCAAACCTTTATGCACAATTCACAGCAGCTAGGTATCTTCCCATTAGGCAAAAACAGACCTCTTGTCCAAGGAAATGGAACAACTTCAGAGTAAAGATCTTATCAGTCTGGTGTTCAGGGACTCTGCAGCGTAACAGTCAGCTCTCCTCTAATAGTCCTAAAGGAAAGCCACCAGTTGCCTAGCCCTGTGTCCCTCCCCAAGAGCTTTCAAATTCTCATTGCTGCATTTTTAAATACCAGAAAGCAACCATGAACCACATGGTTTTCTTGGAGAAAAGATTGCAGTATGAAATGAAGAGACCAGAATAAGCAAACAAAATGGCCATGGTGGCATACACCTATAATTCCAGCACTTGGAAGACTGAGGCAGGAGGATCACTATGAGTTCAAGACCAGCCTGAACTACATAGCAAGACCCTGTCTCAAACAAAACAAAACAAAACAAAATAAAACAAGCTGGTCGTGGTGATGCACGCCTTTAATCCCACGCCTTTAATTCCAGCATTCAGGTAGCCTGAGGTAGGAGGAGCGTTGTGAGTTCCAGGCCAGCTTGGGCTACAAAGAGCGCAAGGCCAGCCTGAATTACATAGTGTGACCCTGTCTCCAAAAAGTAGGGCCAGGAGTTTGGCTCAGTGGCTTAAGCACCTGCCTGGCAGGTGCGAGTTCGTGAGTTCAATCTCCAGTGCCACAAAAAAAAAAATCACAAACAAACAAACAAACAAACAGAAAAACAGAATAGACAAGCAAGGGAGAAATGAATTAGATATTTCAAATAGAAGGAAACATAAAAATACCTGCTCTACTCTCACAGACATTCAAGGTGATAGTACATCTGTAAAACAAGAACAGGATCCCATAATGAAGAAAAACAGAACAGAACAGTTGAAAATTTAAAATGTGATTGCTAAGTGAAAATAAGTATAACTGAAAGGTTGAAAGATAAAATCTCCCAAGAAGTGAACAAAGACAAAGAAAGATGGAGAAAGACAGTGATGGAGCAAAGTGGGAAGGTGAGAGGAAAAGAGAGAGGGAGAAAGAGACTGGAAAACAGCATAGAATGGATAAAAAATTATAAAAGACAAATGAAGGAGTTCTAACATCTAGCTTTAAGGATTTCTAGAAGAAAACAGAAAATGAGGACGAAGAATATACCCAAGAAATAACAGAATTTCCCAGCATTCTAAGAACTTCAAAATGAAGGAATATAACAAATAATGGTTCAACAGCATTGGTCATTTGAGAGATGCAAATGAAAGTAACACTGAGATTCCACCTCACCCCAGAAAGAATGGCTAATATTAAGAAGTCAACCAATAACAAATGCTGGAGGGGCTGTGGCAAAAAGGAACCCTTCTCCACTGTTGGTGGGAATGCAGGTTGGTGCAACCACTGTGGAAGTCAGTGTGGAGATTCCTCAAAAAGCTAGGATTGGAGGTCCCATTTGACCCAGCTATTCCCTTTCTGGGTATCTTCTCAAAAGAATTAAAAACATCCTACCACAGCGATATATGTGCACCTATGTTCATAGCTGCCCAGTTCATAATAGCTAGATCTTGGAAACAACCTAAATGCCCCTTGACTGAGGAATGGACACAAAACATGTGGTATTTCTATATAATGGAATGCTACTCAGCTATAAAGAATGATAAACTAGACATTTTCACTCTTAAATGGATGAGTACTGAAAATATACTTCTCAGTGAACTAAATAAGTCACACATATGCAACCATCACATTGTAGCACTTGTGTGATGAACTGAAAGAAAAGCTATGTATATAAAAAACTAGAAGAATGAGAATGGCCCCTTGTGGGGCCCAGCCCGGTGGGCCCGAGCGGCGCAGGCAACAACCAGGGCACAACTGAACTGTCTTCCGGCGGCCTGACCTCTTGGGACCCCAGAGGAGAACGAGAATAGCCCCTTGTAGGGCCCAGCCTGCTGGGCCCGAGTGGTGCAGGCAACGACCAGGACACAACTGAACTGCCTTCCGGGGGCCTGACCTCTTGGGACCCAGGAGGAGAATGAGACTGGCCCCTTGCAGGGCCCAGCCGCGCAGGCTTGGAATCAGGGACAAACACCCCCAACCCCCGCCGTTAGCAACCTGCTGTTTTGGAGGTCTGGCTAAATTGATAGCAACCAAGGAACATCAAGCAACTATTTGCTAGTATTGTTTCGTAGATTTTGCAGGCCTCTGATCAGCAACCTGAGCATCTCTTTGGAAGGTGACAGTAGGCAATGTAGCAAGTATGGGGGATTCTCTTCTGTCTTGTCTTTGAGGCCCAATATGGTTCTCTCTGTTTTGCTTTACTCTGATCATTATTATTATTATTAATAAAAAATTAGTTGATAGTTAAGAAGAATTTTGAGTGAAAAGTAGTTTTCACAGAGTCATCTTCATATTTCATTTTAAATGCAAAATGTTTATTTGAAAATAATAGAGAAATCATAACAAAAAAGTCACACAGCTGGTTTCTGGTTTCTCTTGATTCACTGAGGGTAAAGTTTTGTGCTAATAATTTTCTGGACAATGTTTCATGTCTATATCTTATACCTTAAACAACTGCTGTGAATATAACAATATGCAATGTGCTGATTATTGTTACTCTCCTATTGGCTTGTTGTGAAATTGTTTTACTTTAATTTCTTACTTTTCTTCTGTTTAAAATTTAAAAAAAATAATGGTCACAATGAATGAAAAAAATCCCAAACCTAAACAGATAATTATGAAATTTTAGAACACCAAACAAACAAACAAACAAACAAAAACCTCTAAACAATAACAGGGAAAGGAGAGGATGGAAAGGTACTTTTTACTGTTGTTCACACCAAGTATACCTAAAATCCCTGAATATCATATGAAAATATGACTCTGAAAGGTGGAGATAGTGGTAATCCAGTTAGGAAATGGTAGCAGAGGAGTGACATGGTAGTAAGTTCCCTGAATTTGTTTTTCATCTCACATATCCCAGACTTAGGTTCAGAGAAGCCATCAACTAAATGATAACTGTGCTAACTCCAACAAATACCACAGAATAAAATTGTGTTACTCCCCTGCACCAGCAAAGGTCAAGAAGGCAGCCAAGACTTCCATCCTCACTGAATATAATGGATCACTTCTCTCCTTTCCTGCTGAGTAGTGTCAAGAGAAAGGTTACATGGGCAGTGGGAACTCCTACCCCCACTAACAGTAACCAGGAAATCCTCCCCTCTATAGTATAAATGGAGACTAAGTGGATTCTCACACCTACCTGGCACTAACGAGAAGGTGTCTATGAGGAGGTGTCTCCTGTTCCACTGCTAGAGTAGTGCCTGAGGAAGGAAGCTAAAACAATATTTAAATAAGATCCAGCACTGTACAACACAATACCCAAAAGTTGGAAATCACTTGTCATACCAACAATCAAGAAATCTCAACTGGAATGAGGAAAGTCTCAATAGATGCCAACACTCAGATGACTGCAATATTGAAATGCTCCAACAAGAGTTTTCAGGGAGGCATCATAAAACTGCCTCAAAAGATAGGAACACGTTTAAAACAAATGAAAAAGTTGAAACTGTCAGCAGAGAAATAAAACATACAAAGAACCATATGGATATTTTTGAACTGAAAAATACAAAACCTAAAAAACAAAACAAAACAAAACAAAACAAAAAAAACAACTCAGTGGAGCTGGGCTTTGGTGGTGCATGCTTATAATCCCAGCACTCTGGGAGGCTGAGGCAGGAGGATCACAAGTTCAAGCCCAGCCTGGGCAATTTAGTGAAGTCCTGTCTCAAAATAAAAAATTAAAAAAGGACTGAGTATATAGCTCATTTTGAAGACCTGGGTTCAATTCCCAGTACCAACCAACAAACAAACAAACAGCCTCAATAGATGTGCAAACAGCAAAATGGAGAGGCCAAGGAAAGAATCAGTTAACTTGAAGACTGAACAAGAGAAATTACCCAGTCTGAAAAACAGAGAAAAAATGAAAACAGCCTCAGGGACCTGTGAGACTACAAAAGACTTAACAGTTGTGTGTCCCTGGGGTACTGAGAGGAGAAAAATGGATGGGAAAAGTTATCTATAAAGCAGTGAGACTCAGACTGACAATCAATTTCTTACCATTAAAACTGGATGCTAGAAATAAATGGAACAATGCCTTCAAAGTTGCATGGGAAAATACTGAGCCACAAATTCTAGAGCCAAGTGTGAGGGTGGAATAAATGTATTTTCAGATATGCAAAGATTCAAGATGTCTACTTCCTATACAACCTTTTTGAGAAACTTGCCTAAGGATGTGCTCCATCAAAATGATGGAGAAAACAAGCAAATAAACAAAAGACCAGGGAACTAGTAAATAATGGATATAATCATAGAAAAAAGTGAAGAGAAATTCCAAAATGATAGCTACGTATCAGGCCTTAGAAAGCAACTGGTCCAGATTTAGAAAGGAGATGAAGGGATCCAAGTAGAAGGACTCCTGGGGTGGGGTAATAGACCTAGTGCAATTCTTAGTGTAATAGAGGTTTTGAAAAAATGGAATATATGCTAAAGTAAAACTGAAAGAGGAAAAAAAAGAAGAATCTGAAACTATAGAGAAAGGAACATTCACTAGAAGGAAAAATTATCAAAGGTAGACTATATAGTCATATATGGCTATTTATCAATTTTCTACTTTTAGAATCAAGCAATAGACAAAACACCAAAAAGATACTAAAAATCCTCCATCATGATTACAAAACAAATTTAATATTATCAGTTTTGACAGTATAAAAGGACATGACAGAAACTAAGAGGTTAGTGGTGGGGAAGAGGAAAGAATATTTTCTGATTTAACAAAGTTCTGGTCAAGAAATATTGTTTCTAGTTCAAGGAACAAAAATTAAAGGTATTAACTGCAATTCAGCAAAAGAAATTAAACTATATTAGAAGCAAGAAATATAGGAGTTGAACCGGGTGTAAATGGTGCTGATTTGAGTTTTCTAAATAATGCAAATGCATCATTTCTATTTTTTTGAAGATAAAAAAACCCCCAAAATTTTAAAACAAGATAATTAGAGGGTAACAATGGTTAATACATTGCGCATTATTTCTATTTTTAAATGAATATTTAAGGAAAACATTAATTTTTCAAAGCATGAAAAAGGACACTCCTGCCCATGATCCCCCACCGCCACCCTCACCTACCTCCATTGCCTTGTTCCTCGGGACCTACTGCAGCAAAATATAAGGTTTGGGAAAACTTGCGGTCTCCCTTCCTGCCTCTCTTTTTAAGTGCAGGCCCTGCTGGTCAAACTGGAATGTTTGTAGCCCAAACAGGGCATAGTTACTCCCACATCCTTGTCTCCTAAGCCTAGAAAGCACTTCCTCAACTCCACCATTTGGAATATTCTTTATTCTTTAAAGCTCAACTGAAATTCCACCATCTCCTTTAAGTCTTCCTTGTCCCCTGGTGGAACTTCTGTCTCCCTCCTCAAGGGCTCTCATAAGTTGTCGCTCATGACACTTCCCTGCACTTTCTTCACATACATTATTTAGGTCAGTGTTTCATGCCACCCTTTCTTCATACCAGCTATCAGAAATTCCTAATGTAACCATTGGTCATGCCCCTACCTCAAATCCTTCTACAGCATCTCACTGTTTATAGGATTAAAGCTATGCTTGAATGTTTTGCTTTCACCACTTCCATTCCTTGGGACAGTACTCAGCCACCTCTGAAACTCAGGCACTTTCATATTCTTTATATAACTGCTTAGGCAGCTCCTCTGCTTGGAATGTTCTGGCCTCCCTTCCCACATGGTAAACACCAAGTCCAGGACTCAGTTCAAATACTCTTTCCTTATAAAGGCTTCCCTGATTGCCTCCAACATGCCCCACCCCAAGGAGAATCATGCAATACTTCCTATATGCTCCTTCTCTTCATCTAGGCTTCCATTATATCATTTTTCACACCTAGTGCACTTACCCACTTACTTATCTGAGTCCCCAGTTAAACTCTGAATTCCTGGATGGGCAGGGAGTATATGTTATCCCCAGAACCTAGTATACGGCCTGACCTGCATCAGAATTTGAACATATGCTTGTAGAATGAATGGATGGAAAGATGATGTGAGCAAATAAATAAAGGAAAGAACAAAAAAGCAAATGAATGAATGCTTACATTAATGCACGAATCAATGAATTATGAGTGCATAAATAAGTGAATGAATGATAAGTAGATGAATGAATGAGAAAATTAAGCCAATAAGTAAACAAATGAAAAGTACATATGCCAGTGAGGGCATGAGAAAAAATGAATCCCCACTTTTTTTTTTTTTGAGACAGGGTCTGGCTATGTATTCAAGTTGTCCTTGAATTATGTAGCACAGGCTAGCCTTAAACTTGTGGCACTCCTCCTGCCTCAGCCTTCCAAGTGCTGGGATAACAGGCATGCGCCACCACGCCTGGACCCACCATTGTGTCTTGCTTTAAACCCATCAGAAAGAACTTCTTCCCTGCTCTCCAGCCATATAAACCACATACCTCTTTTAGATTACAACGAACAAAGACACAGTTTAGTGATGGGGGCTTATGAAAGCACAGGGAAATAAGGAAGACAAGAACAACTACACGGGTATCCTGATGGAAGAACAGGAATTTGAAAATGGTTCAACCAAAGCGGCTCTCTAGAGCCTTGGCTCATCTTGTCACCACCTTAGCTGCAGGCATCTGTTGCTCCTTTCTCTGGTGCTTCCCCAAAATGGTGACTCAGGTACTTTCTGGCTGTAGTCATGCTCCTCCTACTGCTACTAATTCTTTCTGCTCCCCTCGCAGCTAGTCCATGGTTTTTGTTGCCTCCCAGATCTTGCAGCTTCATAACCCTTGGGGCTTCAGTACCTACTAATCTACATGTTCTGTACTGTAGCTTCTGCCTGCCTTTTAAGTCCTGCTGCCTCTTTCGTTTTGGTTGCCTTACTGCCATTGTTCCAGCTACCTTGTGACTGAGTCTCATTGCTTGCAATACCTCACAGATCTTGTCTATGCAAGATGCTTTGGATCTCATATTTTTTGTTTGTTTGTTTGTTTTCTGAAACAGGGTCTCCCTATGTAGTTCAGACTGGCCTTGAACTCATGGCAATCTTGCCACAGCTGTTGAGTGCTGGAACTACAGGTGTGTGCCACCATGACTGGCCTTCACATAATTAGTTTTGTCTTATGGTTCCTGTTCCTCATGGCTCCTGGTACATCATGACTACTATTGCTTTATGGCTTCTACATTCTTTTCACCCCTTACTGCTTTGTTGTTTTGTGGGTTTTGCTACCTTGCGGCCCCATGATTTCACGATACAAGTATATCATGATTTATGCTCATTTATGATTTTTACAGCTTTGTCTTTGCTTTTGTTTAGTTTCTGTTCATCTCTCAGCCACCACCACTATGTCTCAACTAATTCTGTTTACTTCTGAATACCTCACATTCAATCTCCCTGAAAGGTTTGATTGTTTTATAAATCTGCTTTTAGATTCACATCACCCTTATAAGGTAGAATCTTTACATTAACCCACTTAACAGTCTACTGGCCAGCCTAGAAGTGGACTGTTTTATGCCAGATACTATTCCAGTCTAGCTATCTATGGCCAAGACTGTGATGTCACATGGTACAAAGCATGGCAACTTAATGATAAAGAAACCCCTTAGCTGTGGGACCGGGGACATGGCTGGTTTGTTGAGGGTATCCAGAAGGTGGCAATGTAACTGGCAAGCAACTTGTCTGGCCTGTCTAGTACATCGACCTTCATGGTTCAAGTCCCACCTTCTCCCTGACCACCTATGCCTGTTCTGATCTGCAGTGGGAGTGCATCAAGATCAAGGCTCTAGAGGTGATGTGCAAAGGGAAATTGGATTTCAATTCTGGCTCCAATACTTCCTAGTAATTGGACCATGGAAAGTTAATTCCCTCCCAGGGCCTTAGAGGAGATTGGGCAGTCTCTAAATTCCCTCACAAGTCTGACATTCTGGGCATCTTACTATGTTATTGGATAAGGGATATGAGTCTTACCTGGAGAAGACCTCAAAAACATCTCTTGAGGTAGGAAAGGAGTTGGAGTCTTGGCTTGGAAGAGCCCCACTGCACACAGGAGGTGCTTAGTCGAGATTTATTGAACTTGATGAATGAATCAGTGGCTTGGGGAAGAGTGGAGAGACCACACAGCACACAGCGTGTTTAACTTGGGGGAGGCATTTCAGGTTTCGAGGATGCTGAAAGAGTCTGATTCAGAGGATGAGGAAAAAGACGACTGGGATAGGGCAATTCATTCTATCATCACAGTCACCTTTCACATCCAATTAGTCATTGGCTTAACAGCTTACACTTCATCACCTCTGATCTGTTATTTTCCTTGCTCTACCCTAGAGCATGTTGCCTGTCTTGTGAATAGTTCCTAATTCTCTAATCTTTATTCTCTCCCTTATAAATGCATTCATTCATATGTGCATTTGATCATTACTGGGACCTGTTTTTTGTCAGACGCTGTGCTTTCTGCAGGGGATAATACTGGGAAGCAAGATATCCTCAGGCACGCCTTTTAGTGCTCACAGCTTATTCAAACAAAATACGAAAACATAATAGTGTGAGACATTGAGTATTAGGAAAACTTATAGGTACAGATACAATAAAGCACAAACATCTAACCCAATCCATTTCTACTATGGCTAGTTGGCCAGAAACAAGTTAAATTCACATCTAATCTGGAGTCCCCTCTGCTTAAACCAGTATCATAGCTTCCCACTGCCTTCAAGCTATGGTTTTCAAATCTGTAGCACACCAGCCAAGTAGTGAGCTTGATAAACATTTGAAATTCCAAGGCTACACCCGACTTGCTAAAACTGAATGTTTAGAATTTGGGACCCAGAATGGCCCATGTTATTAGTGTACAGTCAATTTGGGAACCAGACTGTCCCATAAGGTAAATCCAAACTCTAGTCAGATACCTACAACCCTTTTTCATTATAGTTCTCGACTATCTCAAGCTTTGTTTGCTGTTCCCCTTTACTCCAGGAATCTTTATTTCAGTATTACTGGATTTCTTTGCTGTTTCTTGCCTTCAAGCTTTTGTGCATGTTGTTTCCAATATCTGGAATCTCCTTCTAATTCCTCAACTAGCTGATTCCTACCAGTCCCTCAAGTCTCAGTTCAAGTCTCCCCTTAGACTAGAGGATGCCCTCCTCCCGTGCTTGTCAGAGCTGATCTCATATGGTTAGTAGACATCTTAAGAACTGACTCCGCAAGTAGACAGTGAGCTCCTCAAAGGCAGGTAGACTTGTACTTTTTTTTTTTGACTTGTACTTATCTTTGTGCTCCTGGTGTACAACACTGTTTTCCAGAGTCAAGAGCCCAATGAAAGGAATATATTGTTCTAGAGTACTCTTCAACTCACCAGACCAAGGCAACTGGGTCTTAACAGTATCAGGAAGTTCCTCCAATAAACTCTAAGGATTCTCCTTGAATCCATCTTGCTGTTAGAACTATGCCGCAGTGCTCACCCTCCTATTGAGCACAGCCTCACTGAAATGTGTTGTCTCGCAATGATGCGAGGTGATGGAGGACAAAAGGAAAAAGCAGTGGGAAAGCACTAAGAGATCCAAGTGAAAGTCTAGGTTCTGCCACTAAACCACTGGAGTTTTGGACAAGTCATCTCACCTCCCCGATCCTCAGGACTTAAATTCTTAAAGCTCCATTGTTCCTGTGCACTTGTGTTCCTGTGCAAGAGCCTTACCCTCAAGGGATCACGTGTAATCCTTTCTATCCTTGAGGCAGTAGTTAGTTATCTGGGTTATTATCCACACCTATTGAATCAGATTTCCAGAGGCAGGGCAAGAGTAACTTATTCTTAAAGAGCTCCACATCCTTTGGATATAAGGGTATAGCAGGGAACTGCTGCTTTTCATTATAAGCCCTTCCGTACTATTTTATTTTTTACCTGTGCATATATTGCTTTGATTTTTAAAATGAAAAAGAGAAAGCTTCCCAAGTGACTCTGAGGTACAGCCAAGGTTAATAAACACCTTTATAGTAGAAAAAGCAATAGAATGAACTGGAAGACATTGGTTCAAGCTCACTGTTATCTGGTAGGTGGGTCACTTATAGCCCTTTGGGGGCCTCGTTTTACTCATTTGTAAAGTAAGAATGGTAACTGCTATCTTTAAAAAGCTGTGGTGGCCAGGTGCATTGGCACATGCTTGTAATCCCAGCACTCAGGAGGCTGAGGCAGGAGGATCTCTATGAGCTTAAGACCAGCCTGAAATACATAGTGAAACCCTATCTCAAAGTCTCCCCACCCCAAAAGTTGTGGTAATCTAGATATGCCAGCCACATTGTTTTAAACACATTTCACATAACCTTCCTTTCACTGCTGCAAGGTAAGTATTATCTCCCTTAATAAAATGAGGAAACTGAGGCTCAGTGGTGAAATAACTTGCACAAGTTTCTATGGACAGGATTCAAACCAGGTCTGACCCCCAAACTATGCCGACATTTGTCAAATTATGACACATGTACCATTGGTAGTATGTGACTTCTTTGGTTGAACACAGACAAATTTCTTGTTTAGATAGTCATGCCTTTTAATATGTATTAGAAAAATACATAATTAGCACATCAAATCTATGATTTCATGAATATCACTACTTAGGATAAACCTGTAACAAGTCAGACCTCAGATTACCTCAAGAAAAATACTGAGTAAATAGTACAGGAGGGCAATTTGGAAATACCTATTAAAAACATACATAAATGTCCTATGACTCTGCAATTCCACTTCTAGGAATCAATCCTAGGTAAATTTTCACACACACACACACACACACACACACACACACACACAGACTTCCACACAGATATAGGGATGCTCCTATGTATTTTATAATAGCGAAAACTGAAGTCTTAAATGTCCATCACAAGAGAAATGGGAAGTAAAATGTGGTAGATTCACATGACAGCAATTACAATTACAGAGTATGGATTGATTTACACTTAAGCAACATGCACAGATCTCAAAACGTTATTCAGTAAAGAAAGCAAATTGGAGAACAATTCAATATAACATTTGCATTACATACAAAACATTTTCAGTGAATTCATATATGTATGTAAAACTATTAAAGTCTAGATAGAAGTACAATAAACATAATAGCAGTTAAGAGGAGGAGCAGGAGGGGGAATGGCTGGTAGTTGAATGGTACTACCTTTATCTATAACAATCTAATTTCTCAAAGAGATGGATTCATGCATTACTTGAATAATCAGAACTTTGGCAGTGCTGGGGATGGAACCCAGGGCTCTGTGCATGCTAACATGTGCTCTATCACTGAGCTATACCACTAGCCCTAATTTAACTCTTAAAAAGTAAAAAAGCAATACACAGATTAAGATAAGTGTAATGATGCATGGGAATGACTGATGGCTGAACTTATCACACAAGGCTTTGCTGGCTCTGCAGAGTCCTTGAAGCTAATGAGGTTAGTTCCCAGTAAAAACCACACATTAGTCTGGGATAAGGCCCAAGCTACCTTTCTCTCTAGTTCCTCACATCCCATGTTGGGGTCTAGGTACCTGGTTAGAAACATGCTTGAAGCTAGCTTTCTAACGTTCTCCACTTATCAGGTAAACCCCATCAGTGCCCTGAAACTTTCCCAGTAACCAGAGCATTTCAGTACCTCCCAGATCTGGAGGTCCCTTCTGTCCGTCCCTAAAAGCTGGGATGAGAAATCTTCAGGGGTCCAGGCTTGAGAAAGTTTATATTCTGAAGGGTTGGCACCTAGTGGGCTCTACACATGGGTAAGGCTCCAGCAGGGAGCTTGACATTATGAAATCCTATGAGGTAGGTAATACGGTTAGCCCCATTTTCACAGACGAGGGAACTGAGGCACAGAAATGTCAAATGATTTGCCCAGTGTCAAACTACTAATGATAAAAAATGGGACCAGAACCCGTAACTGTCTGTCCCCAGAGCCCATGCTCAGTTCCTAGTGCCTGACTAAATCCTACCAGTTTGTCAAGGTTCAGCTCAAATGTGACTTCCTCCAGGTCTGGAGTTCATCCTCTTCTCATATTTGAAGTACTTAAGACACTTGGCTAATTGTAGTACTTCAGGAACCCACTGCATTTCCTACCAGGAGGACACAGATGTCAGATTCAACTCAGTATTCTAAACATAGAGCCTGACGAATAAAAGGTGTTCAGTATATGTTTGATAAAAACATGAATGAGTGAGTACAATGAATAAGTGAATGAGGGCACTTTCTGGTGACTGCCTAAGACTCCTATGAGGGACCTAGAACCTTTGTCCAGCTCTGGGGTGCTGTCATCCTAGCTCTCTTCAGAATCAAATTCAGCCTAGGCTTCTTCTAAAACAGATCTCCAATATATTTTATTATTTTGCAAACACACCCACATGCATACAGGTGAACACGCATATGCATACATACATACTCACACACACCGTGGAGAAGGGGTCCAAGGGGCTCATAATTATGGGCAAAGGGTAGGTGGGGCCTAGGAGGGGGATGGACTGATGGCCCTGTTCAGTTCAGTTCAGCTCAGCTCAACTCAGCACCTCCTTCCAGAGGCCAGGATGCCCCCTGTAGCTCAGGATTTTTGCTCCAGACCTAACATAACCTCTGTTCCTCTTCGTGCTTGAGAGCAGTGCCTAATTCCATGATTACACCAAACAGGGCTAAGTGGGATAAGAAGGTTGGGAGCCAAATATCCAGAGATTAGGAGAGGGGTAGTTTGGGATCCAGACAGGATGGAACGGCAGAACTACTGCTACTGTTCATTGGGGTTTGGGTTGGCATCTGGGTACTTGGTGAGGTCGAAGGTCAGGACTTTGCTGATCACACAGTCCCCTTGCTGAAGGAGGAGGGAGAAAAAGAAAATTAAAATTGTAAGGAGAGAATTAAGAGAGGTCTAGTGCCCCAGGACCAGGGGCCTCAAACCCTGCTCCCTATGTACCTGCCCAAAGCACAGGCAATGAATTTTTCTGGGTGAGAAAAGATTTTCTTGTTCCCATATGCCCTTTTTCCCTGTCTACTTATGTATTCTCTGCCTTTCTCTACTGCCTAGCTGCTTCTGCCTGCCTTTCTACCTGTCCCCAAATGCAACAGCCCTGCCTCAGCCAGGCTGGCTAATCTTCCAGGGCAGGGCTCCAATAAGTCCAGATGGCAGGACAGGACCTGATTCCTTATGCTCCCCCGCCCCTTGCCCTTCCACTGTAGCCTTCCCTTCCTGCCCTAGGGAGTCAGGCAGAGAGTGGGACTGGCTCCTGAGCCAGGCCTGCCCTACCTCAGGATAGACTCCAATGAGGCTCTCAGCCTTGGTGTAGAACTCCTCCTTGAGAGAGATGACGATGGCCTGGAAGTTGCAAGTCGACTGCTCTTTGATGTAATTTGCCACCTGTGGGAGGGGCCACCAGGCACTTAGCAAGGCTCAAACTCTAATGCCCCCTCCAATGTACTTTCTAATCTGAACAAATAGGCAGAGGGGGTAGGGTAGGAGTGGAGGGCTCAGAGGAAGAGAGGCTAAAAAAAAAACTACTGACTACCATGGCATGAATGACCCCAGACCCAGCCTCCCATGCTCAGAAAGGATGCAGCACAACTAGGCACACTAAGGGATTGCTCTCTGAAACCCACCCCCAACCTAGGAGTCTCCCTCCTGGGTCCCTCCTTCTTTGCACCCACCTTGCCAATGTTGGTGTTATCCAAGGCAGCATCAATTTCATCCAGGACAAAGAAGGGGGCTGGCTTGTAGCTGGGAGGATACCAGTAGGTAAGCTGATACCAGGGAAGCAGGCAGCAAGGCAGGGTGGGACATCAAATACTAGCTTTCCCCTCCAATTCACAAGAGACTAAAAAGTCCAGTCTTAATGCTACCTAAGCCTCTAAAGCCAATACATCAACCAAGTCATCTTCTGTACCTGTGACCTAAGATCCTACAGAACCATGAATTTCAAGTTTCCAGGCTGGCTGGGGAAAGAGAAGCGGCCTCACCTCTGGCCACACTGACCAAGCTATCTACCCTCCCACTCCACCCCCCGCCACACACACCATGTTCTGCCATGACTCCCTGTCTCTCACAGGCACACCATGTTCTGCTGGCCTCCCTGGCAAACTTATATTCGTGTTCAAGTGTCATTTCCCCTCAAAAGCTTTCTCTAGGCCACCTACACACTCCCTCAGAATGGATTAGGTGACCCTTGTCTGTATATCCACAGCACCCATGCTCACCCAGTTACCACACTTAGCACAATGTTTATGTGTTTGGCTTCCACTAGTCTGTAAGCTCTTCCACATCAGAGACCATGTCTGACTCATCTCTACCCCCAATCCCACCAAAGGATTTGGTAAGAGCAACACTCATAAAACACTTGCAGAATGATGTTGTGTTATTAAACACTAAGTTATAGGGCTCAAACTCAAGCACTACTGGCATTGTGTGTGTGTGTGTGGTTAAACAGGGCTTCCTAGAGTAAAGGGAGAACGAGGAAATGCGAAAGGGTGGAAGGTGATGGTCAAGCTAGATTTGTACAGAAAGGGCTTATTAGCCAGCAACCATGTGAGCGAAAGCCTGGAGTTGGGACTGAATACAGATGGGTCAGTGAGGACATGCTGAGGAGATAAGGGCAGATGGAAAGACTGGCCCAAAAAATGACCAAGGCCAGGTAAACTGTAGACAGGGAAATAAGGATGCAATTCAAATGCCAACAGAACATCTTCACCTCTGCAGATTTTAGCATTGCCTTAGGCCCCAGAGACTCTAGTAACATCAGTTCAGTTCCTCTGCCAACTGCCCTGGGGGACACAGCCTTACCTATGGATGGCAAAGAGCAGGGCTAGAGCTGCTACTGTCTTCTCCCCCCCTGACAAGTTATCCATAGGCCGGAAGCGTTTGCCAGGAGCCACACAGTTATAGTTGATGCCATCTAAGTAGGGTTCCTCAGGGTTCTCAGGGCCCAGGAATGCCTGGAGAAAGGTAAAAAGGACAGGATCTAGATCAGAGTCAGGACAGACAGGGAGACAGGAAGTTCAGAAGGACAGGCAACTGATGAAGGTAGGAGCCGGCTGGGTAATGGGCTCCAGCTTACCTGGGCACTGCTGTTGCGGGACAGAGCCTTATAGATTTCATCAATGTTGGTAGCCACAGATTCAAAACAAGCATTGAAACGATCAAAGCGCTCCTTCTTAATCTGTTCAAACGCCTGCTTGGCCTTCTTTGCTCGTTTTCGGGCTGCCTCAAACTCTGCAAGAAGGAAGGACAGACGATTCCTCAGTGCCCTGGGTTCTTCTGGGGCTGAGGACCACATCACAAGAATGATCTGCGAATGACTATCCAATGCAAGGACATCCTACAGGGAAAGGAATACCCGAAGAGGGT
>RJWM01021534.1:25082-35280 GCA_004363535.1 Dasyprocta punctata
AAAAAAAAAAAAAAAAAAAAAAAAAAAAAAGAAGTACAAATAGGAGCTGTACTGATATAGCAGCAGGCTGTTTGCATACCTCTAGCCTTCTGCCCTCAACTAAGGGACCCAAAGAAACCCAAATCTTACCATCTGAGGTTTCCTGGAACTTGTCTCGGACACTTTCCAGCTTTTCCATGGCCTTCATGTTGGGGGCAGCAATACGTTGAAGCACACTTTGCTGCTCATTTAGCTTCTGTTGCAGTGTGTTCATCTCCTGTTTGATCTCCTCCTCAGCCTGGGCATCCTGCAACCCCAGGCCCAACAACATTAAGGAGAGCCTAGCCCCTGTGCCAAGGCCCCCGGAGATGACTAACCAGGTAGGGGCCTGGTTAGTCATCTACTCCCATGAGGAAGATAAATTGTTCTTCTCCAGCTTAGATCTTTCTACCCAATCCTGTCCATGATAACTGTTTCCATACCCTTAGGAAATTACAGACCTATACTGCTTCAACATCTCTAGCCTTTTCCCCAGGCCCTGCCAACCTTTTTGTCTCTTGAGGAGCAGCTAGTGGTACCCCTTTCTGGCTCTCAACCTAAGCCAGGAGCCAGCACTATCCTAAAGTGACCTAAAGGCCCCCACACAGGCTGTTCTGGATTCCACTTACAGCTCCACAACAATTTAAGGGAACTTCTTAGATCATTACATCTAAGCAAATTCCACTCAAGCTTGGTTTTAGATCTTATAGCTATTGTGATGCATGTCTGAGCTTGTACCCTTCTGCCACCGTTAGGCAATAACTACTGAATGCCTACCAAATGCGAGGCACTGGGTTGTTATGTCCTGTGAGCCATCCTTCCTGTGTTTACAAAGCCCAGGAAGCTAACAGAGGAATGCACATAAGTAAACAATCAGAATACTGTAGGTTGAACACAAAAACAACCATAAGCAGACTATTCGATCAGCATAGAAGAAGGGAACCTAACTCAGACTCTGGGGTCAGGGAAGATTTCTGGGAAGGTGTGGAAGCTAAGGTTTACAACATAAATGGGGTGAGCAAAGAGAGAAGGAACAGTCTCCTAGGTAGCTGAGAATATCATAAACAAAAATCATGGGAGTTCTTCATGTTCAACTCCTTGACTTTAAAACTCCAAAGGGTGCTGGGTGTGGTAGCACAGGCCTATAATCCCAGAACTCAGGAAGCCGAGGCAGGAGGATCATTATGAGTTTGAGGCTAGTCTTTGCTAAATAGTGAGTTCAAGGCCAGCCTGAACTATACAGCAAGACCTTGTTTCAAAAAAACAAACACCAAAAACAAAACCTTCAAAGGGTTACAAATCAATATGGCAGTAGCAGCAATTATGTGTGCATATGTGAGCATGTTTATGCACTCATACATGTGTGTTGGGGAAGAACATAGGAAAAGAAGAATCTAGATACTATGATTTCCCAAAAACAAGACCTAACTAAAAAACAAGCCCTAGCATAATTTTTTCAGGACACTCATACTGTAAGCTCTACTCCAAAAGTAAGCCACAGTTAAGATTACTAGCCAGACAGATGCATTTAGTACATCTGGTGCAATACACAACAGATGTACTGAAGTATAATAATATTATTGACATTAATACTTAAATAATAAGCACTTGGGAGGCTGAGGCAGGAGAATCGTCGTGAGTTCGAGACCAGCCTGGGCTACAAAGGGAGTTCAAGGCCAGCCTGAACTGCATAGTGAGACCCAGTCTCAAAAAATAGGGCTGGGGATTTAGCTCAATGGCGTAAGCGCCTGTCTGGCAGGTGCGAGGTTGTGAGTTGGATCCCCAGTACCAAACAAATAAATAAATAAAATACTTAAATAATAATAAAAATTACAATTAAGTATTTGTAAATACCTAAGCAGGCACCTTTGGACAAGAGGTAAATGACTAACTATGTAAACAAATGAACTCAAAAGACTTATCACTAAATGACTAATCAAAGTACAGACACAATGCACAAATAATGTGTATACTTGATAATGAATAGATGTGGTTGTGTCTAACATGAATCTTCATAATTCAATACATGTGTTTTAATGGATATAGTGCACTTGTATGAAACAAAGGAACGTTTTCTGAGTTTTGGTGCCTGAAATTTTTTGTCATTTTTGTGTGGACCATCATTTTCAACTATCATCATTTTTGTTTCCACTCCTATCTCTGAAGTCTTCAACTAACATTTGATTTAATAGAAACTTTGTGAAGCCTACCCTGTAAGAGGTTCTGACAGGTGAAGAATCCATGGCATAAAATCACTGACAGCTGTGTTGCCAATGCACCACAAACAGGCTACATGGATAAGAAGTGGTCATTTAAGGAAAGCTCTATTGCTGGACATGAGAGGTTGGGGCCAATGGTTCTACAGGAAATGGACTCACAAGAAATTCAGGCCAGAATTCAGAGTTTGGAGAGTTAAGACAATGCTCCAGAAAAAGATGACAGGACTCTTTGAACAGATGTAAATTTTTATACATAAATAAATGCAGATTATTTATTGTATATGAAAAAATAAAGAGATCCCCTGAAAAGAAGCCCTATTTCAAAAATTAATGTAAGACTCAGCCTTATTGTGAGGGAAATACAGTAGACAAGCAGAAGCCAGATTATGAAAATCTTACAATGATGGTGAACTTTTAAGAGCTTTGAACTGTAAAAAACAGTCCACTGTGGCACATGTGCCATAGGTTTGCCACTACTGGCTTAAACGGTTTAGCCTTTTGGTAAGAACACTGTATTGGTGTTGCTTTTTATATTTTACTTAAAAGCCTATCCTGGAGACCACTCCACGATAGTGTGTAAAGATCTTCAAAAGGACTTTTAAAGTATACAAGAGTATGCTATCTTTAATCTAAAAGTAGAAAGATTTATGAATATATCTGAATGGAGATATATTTGTATTATGAAGATACAACAACAAAGGATAATCCAAAATTGATTAAAAGGGTGACCTATCAAGAAAGAGAGGTGAAGGGGACAAGAACAGAAGCTAGAGTTCTCTTCATGTACCACGTCTTCTATTCTTGGTTCTAAAACCACATGAGATGCCACATAGTTATAAAACAAATTAAATCAAAATGTAAGTACCACTGGGTAAAAAAACTGTTAGAGAATAAGAGAGTCACAAGATGGTAATATATTAATAAAAATGTCTAATTAATGAAGAAGCTAAAAGTATACATTTACCATTGAGGGACCTGGCAATTGATACTTTATAATTGAGGGATCAATTATCTCTAATAATGAGCAAATCTCAATATAATGCACCTCCTGAAGAGATGCAACATAAAGAATACTGTAACACCAATACAGTGTTCTTACCAAAAAATATTTAACTTAAATCCATCAATCCTCCAGAGAAGACCAAAAAGGCTTGGGCCAGGGATATAGCTCAGAGGCACAGCACCTGCCTGGCAAGCACAAGGTCATGAGTTCAATTCCTGGTATCAAAAAAAAATTGAGGAAGGGGCTGAGGACATAGCTCAGAGTGAATGCTCTGGGTTCAAACCCTAGGTTTTTCCCAGAGGGAAAAAAAGAGGAGAGGGAGAGGGATAAAAAAGGGAGGGAGGGGACAGCAACAATGAATGAGTATGAGAGCAAAAGTGAGAAACAGGGAACATTGGCTTACTGGCTAAGTGGCTTGCCTAGCATGAATGAGGCCTTAGGTTCAATCTCCAGCACTACAAAAGTAAGAATTTAAAAGTTTTAGTTTTTAAAAAGAACAACTAGAGAAAACACTTTTGGACCACCTAGGGCAGTGGTGGTGAACCTATGGCACACGTGTGGCACACATGCTGCAGCAGGCTGTATTACTGAAAGCTCTAAAAGGTTCACTATCATTGACCTGCGGGAATTTGACTACGGGCTAATACTAAATATTATGAAATAATTATTCATTTTCTTAGGTGCAATATGAAACTGTGGTTATGTAGAATTCCTTGTTCTTAGCATGCCAAAATATTTAGGGTTGAAATACTATGATACCTGTACTTCCTTTAAAAGGTTCAGAAAAGAGCTGGGCGTGGTGGCACACTCCTGTAATCCCATCACTTGGGAGGCTGAGGAAGGAGAATCATTTGCAAGTTTGAGACCAGCCTGGGCTACAAAGTGAGCCCAAGGCCAGCCTGAACTGCATAGTGAGACCCTGTCTCAAAAAGACAAAATAAATTAGAAAAAAAAAAGGTTCAGGAAAAAAGTGTGCATGTAGTGGGGTAATACAGAAGGAGGAAAGACAGAGAAGAATCAATGCAATAAAAACATTCACTGGTGAATCTAAGATGAAAGGTGAATGTGTGTTAACTGTTCTTTTGACTTTTTATAAATTTGAAACATTTCAAATTTAAACTAGGGGAAAAATGAATTGAAATGCTAAAAGAAGCAAGTCTTAAAAACCAAAACTGAAACAGAGAAACATAACTATTTATTGATCTGGTTAAATCTTCTAGAGAATTCTTCCAATTTACATTAAAACAGAAATATGACTATATGCGCCCAGTAATGACAAAAAAAAAAAAAAAAAAACGTAAGGAAATTTAAAACTATTCAATCATCAAATTGTTACTATTATCTTATGTGATTTTGAAACTACCATATTATACAGCACAGTTACTGTTGCTAAGAACGCAAGAGTTTCAGTAAGAATAACTGGAAACTCAAACAAAATCAACAATATTAAACTGACAATTATAATGTTAATTAAGTATCAATATGAATTCATAATACATTTTTCCTTCAAAATAAAAAATGCATTTAGGAGTGCAAACTACAAAGTTTCAAGCAGCACTAACCAACCCAGCAATCATGAGTTCAAGTGTTCACATGGTAGCTGCTAAATAATAGCATTTCCTAGTCACACCATCAGCTGGGAATGGTGCCTCCCACTGGCCCAAAACAGGACAATATGACCAACAAAAAGAAAAATGAAGCTAGGTATGATGGTGCATAACTGTAATCTCAGTTACTTGGGAAATAAGTAGGAGATTGTAAGTTTGAGGCCAGCCTGGGGAAATTAGTGAGACACAAAATTTAAAATGAGATGGGGATGTAGCTCAGTGCTTCCTAGGTTTAATCCTCAGTATTATAAAAAAGAAAGATGGAGAAAAAAATGGCAGAGTAGCAATTAGCAGCAAAATACAGCCTCCCTGGGAACCAGGATCAAGATACCAGGAAAAGAACAACTTGGTGAAGAGAAAAAAATTCAATCTCTGGAAACTGGAAGGAAGTTGACAGGTAAAGTAGAAACTACAGAGAAGCTGGAAAAATAATGTACAATGCAGAAAAAAGAACAAAGGAGTCTGCCAGGCATAGTGGTGCATGCCTGAAATCCCAGCACTTGGGAGGCTGAGACAGGATGATCACTTTGAGTTCAAGCCCAGCCAGAATTACAGATGGAGACCCTGTCTCAAAAAAACCTAAAAAAACAAACAAAGAATAAAACAGTCTAGAAAGCTCATCCTGGCACCTAGGGAGGGAACCCTCTCTCTGAAGACACAAAGTAAACTGGGAAAGTGTTGACAACTCCAAGGGAAAACAACAGAACGGACAGACAATGCTAGTCCAAAGAATATTCCACAGCTGTAAACAGCAAAAACAATGTGGGGTTTT
Organism: Dasyprocta punctata; assembly: GCA_004363535.1. Taxonomy (NCBI): domain Eukaryota; kingdom Metazoa; phylum Chordata; class Mammalia; order Rodentia; family Dasyproctidae; genus Dasyprocta; species Dasyprocta punctata. Next base: position 30,702 of record RJWM01021534.1, read on the forward strand.
ACTCTGAAAGTGACTCATTCCACAGGGCAAGCTAGAATTGGAGAATTCTACTGCAGCACCCACCATATTTGAGAAGGTTTAATAAGGACCCATTTTGGGAAGAGCCACAGAACTATAGAACAACTTTACTTCAGGGTTTGCAGTGCTGTCCTACCATGGTAATTGGGTGGGAGACGGCCACATGAAACAGTTGCAGGGAGGATGCAGGTTGGACATAGACCACGAGTTGTTTATGCTCAGACCAGGAAGGACATGGACCCCTGCCCTTCATGATGAAAAACCAGGCCCAGCATGCATGGCTTTCAGAGGCAGCTGGATGTGAAAGTGCCTGCATTAAATCCAGCAGCCTGCTTGAACCCCAACATTGCTGCCTATATTCAGCACGGTGATCAGAGGTCTGATTGCTATACCTGTCCATCAACGTGAGCAAGGATGTACCTTAGCTTAAACAGTTGCCACACCCTGGGCATAGAGAGGACTCTGGAGAAGGGAGGGCAAGTTATAAACACACAAGCTATAAATTCAGGTGGAGAAAACTGGTAGATTCTAAGACTGCAGACACTAGAAAGAAACCACTCAAAACTGCAATGGAATTTTTTGGACTCATTTCCCCTTTTTCCCTTTCTTTGTTGGTTTTTGGGGGTTTGGGTTTTTTTCCCTTTTCTCATTTAAATCTTTTTTCTTTTAACTTTTTCTTTCTTATTTTTCTTGTTTTCTTTTACTTTTATCTAATTCTGTTAATTTCCTTAAACTTCTTAACAGAATGTGTTCTCTCACTCTTCTTTCCTCCTTTCCATCTTCCACTGGTTTTTAAAATTTTCCTGCTTTCATTCTCCCATCTCCTAACCCTTCTATTTTACTAGTATAACCAATAAGCTGTATTAATCTTTAGATAGTTAAGTCTACGTTATTACGGTTGAATTCTTTTTTGTTAGTCGACGTACATTGGATGCACTTAGCAGGTATTTACAGTATGCCAATATTTGCTTTGTTAGTGTTTATGCTATAGTTATAGATCATATTTCTATGGTTAAGGGTGACACATTATTGGTTCTTAAGATATGGCAATATCCAGTTTGTTTCTGATGCTATTATTGCAGCTAATTTTGTTGCTATTGCCAGGGCAGCACAGTTGTTGCTATTAACTGGTTTTCTGTATGACAATATCTGGATTGCCTTTGTGGCATTAACACTGTGGTCCATTCACAGAGAATTGGATGCTGGGTCAATTATGCTGTATCCTCCCCTGACAAATTAACAGGGCCAGTTGGATCTTGGGACAGAGGCAAATGCCTATAGTTAGCCAAACCACTATGCAGTTCAGGCTAGCCCTCAACTCACTACATAGTCCAAGCTAGCCTTGAACTGGTGGTGATCCTCCTGCCTCAGCCTCCTGAATATAGGCATGCACCACTACCAGAATACATCATTTAAAAGCAGATGCTTAATGCCGGGCATGATGGCACAACCTATAATCCCAGCACTCAGGAGGCTGAGGCAGGAAGATTGTTGTAAGTTTGAGACCGGTCTGGGCTACAAAGTGAGTTCAAGGCCAGCCTGAACTGCATAGTGAGACACTGCCTCAAAAAATAGGGCCTGGGATTTAGCTCAATGACAACCTCACTGGCAGGCGCAAGGTTGTGAATAACCTGGTACCAAAAAAAAAAAAAAAAAAAAAAGTTAACCAAAGAATTACCGTCCATGAAAAGGCATCAACCAGAAATATAAGAGATTAAAGATTCTATCGAAAGTATGGGCAGAAGTGACCAATATGAGGACAGAATGTCATAACAAGAAGACAATGCTGACGTCAATGACGAATTATTCATATATTTTAAAAACAAGAGAACATGATAAATGGATCCAACAGCAGCTAGATGACGCAAGGAAGATTAATCTAAGATCAAACAGGACAAGTGAAAAATAAGAATATCAATAGTATTTAACAAAAAACAACAACAAAAGACAGTTTACAGAAATAACAGGAGAAAACTTTCCAAGCATGGGGAAAGAAGTATGCAAGTATATGAGGCATACAGAACCCCAAGTAACCATGATCAGAAAAGAATTTCTCCATAGCACACAACATAGTCAAAATTGCAGAAGTGTAATACAGGGACAGAACTCTATAAGCTATTAAATAAAAATAACAAATCACCTATAAAGGTAAATCCATTAGAATTACAGCAGACTTCTAAACACAAGAATTAAAGTCTAGGAGAGTTTGAAGTGAAAAGTCTCAAACCCTGAAAGAAATCAGCATACAACCCATATTGACATAGCCTACAAAACTCTCTTTCAAAATTGATGGAGAAGTAAGGGCTTTTCATGACAAAGAGAACCTTAGGAAATTCATGACCACCAAACCAGCATGCCAAAGAGACAATGACATCAACAATGCCAAAAAAATCTCATAGAATGAATCCACGAGAAAGGGTAAGCAATCAAATAGAAGAGGAAAAAGGGAATCAGCAGCATTAAAGTAAAGCAATGACAAGAATAAGTTAGTACCTTTTTTTTTTACCTTGCAATAATAAGTCATAATGTAAGCAGTCTCAACTTCCCTATCAAAAGATACATTAGGAGAATGCAAGAAACAAAACCCAAAGGGATGCTGTATATAAGACACACATTTAACCCAAAAAGACAAACACAGACTACAAATTAAAGGATGGAAAACAATATTCTATACAATGAGAACCAGAAAATAAGCAAGAATAGCTACCTTATTTCCAGACAAAGTGGATCTCAAGCCAAAACTGATCCGAAGAGGCAAAGAAGGTGCTGCATATTAAGGGTACAATTCAACAGGAGAGGTTATAAACCTATGCACAGGACACTGGTATACTCAGTTTCATAAATCAAACATTACTGGACATAAAAAGATAAACATTAGCTAGGAATTTAGCTCAGTGGCACAAGCGCCTACCTGACAAGCGCAAGGTCCTAAGTTCAATCCTTGGTACCAAAAAAAAAAAAAAAAGACAAACATCAGCACAATTACAGTGAGGGACCCCAATATCCCACTGTCACAAACAGACATGTCAACTAGACAAAAAGCAACAAAGAAATATCACAGTCGAACCAAACCTTCAATAAATGGGCTTCATATATACTGACAGTGTTCCAGTTGACAACGGAATACACATTCTTCTCAGCAGCACATAGGCCTCTCTCCAAAACAGACCACATACTAGCCTGTAGAGCACGAAAAACTAGTCATGTAAATGCAAAAGAATTACGATTACTCCATGTATATTACCAGACCTAGTGCAACAAAATGAGAAATCAATGGCAAAAGAAACCACAGTAATGATTAGAACACATGTAAATCAAACAGCATACTCCTGAGTAATCATGGGTCACAGAAGAAATTAGACAGTTCCGAGAATCCAGTAACTGGCAATGAAATTCAAACAGTAACCTAAAAAACCTACCAACTGAGAAAAGTCCAGGACCTGACGAGCTCACCACTAACACCAATACTCCTCCAACTCTTTAATGAAATTGAGAGAGGAGTACTCCCAAAGTCATTCCTGGAAGCTAGCATTACCCTGGTGCCAAAACCAGACAAGGACCCAACCAAAACGGAGAACTACAGGCTAGTCCCTTTAACAAATATCAATGTAAAAATACTCAAAAAGGTGCAGTAATACATCGGTTCATGAACGTTTCTGTTTGTGAACAATTTGGCAAAAGTTTGCCTTCATTAGCAAACCTCACATGGGGTGATGAACATGACCGCAGACATCTTCCCTGCATGAACACGAATGTGGCCATCTTCAACAGAATGGTGGAACGAATTAAGTTCATGAACCAAGGTACCGCTGTACTGGCACACAGAATGCAACAGATCATCCGAAAGATCGTACATCATCACCAAGTAGGCTTCATCTCAGGGATGCGAGGATGCTTCAACATACACAAATCAATAAATTTAACACATCACATAAACAGAAGGACAAAAATCAAATGATCATCTCAACAGATGTAGGAAAATCCTCTGACAAAACCCAACTGGGATCCATTCATGATAAAAACACATATAGAGCAGTGATGGTGAATCTTTTCGAGCTTTCAACAACACATGTGCGCCATAGCTTTGCCTGCCTCCACTGGTATAGAGGGCCCTTATCTCAAGTTGATGAAAGCCATGTATGACAAACCAACCCCCCACATCATATTAAGTGGGGAAAAGCTGAAAGTTTTCCCTCTAAAATCAGGAACAAGACAAGGATGTCCAGTATCACGACTCCTGTTTAATATAGTACATCAAACATTAGCCTGAGCAATCAGGAAAGAGAAACACATAAAAGGGATATGTACAGGAAAGGAAGAAGCCAAATTATCGTTATTTGCAGGTGACATGATCCTCTAGAGAAGACCTAAAAATTTCCATGAAGACTCCTACGATTAATAACCAAATTCAGCAGTGTAGTGGGTTACAAAATCAACACACACAAATCAGTAGCCTTCCTGTACACCAATAATGAATTCACTGAGAAAGAAATTAGGAAAACAATACCAGTCAGAGCATCGAGAAAAATTCAATATTTAGGAATTAACCTAACCAAGTAAG
>RJWM01021535.1:0-34604 GCA_004363535.1 Dasyprocta punctata
AGATTTGACTGTTATTGCTGTCTTTCTGGAAGAGAGGTTGGAAAACTACAGCTGGAGTGTAAAATCACACTTGCTACCTGTTTCTGCAAGTAAAGTTGTATTGGGGTACGGCTCCCTCTCTTGTTTATACATTGCTTCTGGCTGCTTCCACATACAGTGATAGAGTTCTCATTGCAAGAGAGACAGCATGGTCCAAGAAGATGAAAATGCTTTCTATCTGGCCTTTTACAGAAAGTTTGCCAACCTGTGCTCTTCTAGAGTAGACTGAAAGCCCAATGAGGGCAGAGAATCTGTCTCTCTTGCTCATTCCTCTATTGCCGGCAGGCAGAATAACTTTCTGACCCATATTTATTAAATGATTGGACATGTGTTATGGATTAAAAACTGGTGGGCAACTTAACACCAGCTGAATTACATCAGCATGGTGCTGAGTGCAGATGGTCCACCTGAGGAGAGTTGTCAGCATGAATAGAGATGTGGAGAAGAGGAGCGAGGCGTTGTGGGTCTTTCAAGAGTTGCTGTTCGAGCCGCTGGTTCTCCCAGAGGTGCGTGTCATGCTGGCTTCCCCAATATGGATTCGGCCATTATCATCGGAGGAGCTTGGGACCTCATCAATGAGAGTGGCTGTGGTTCACCTTGGGGGAACTCTGCTCCTCACATTGTGCATCGCTTCCTGGCTCTGGAGGGGAAGCTGTGTGCTGGAGAATCTGTCACGCTGGGCTTCCTGACCTGCGCGCGATTGTTCTCATTGTCGGAGGAGTGCGGGACCTCGTTGCCACTGAGGATGGCTGTGGTACTGTTCAGGGCAGCCCCGCTCCTTATTTTGAGCATGACTTCTCGGCTCCCATGTAGAACCCTCAACCCACTGCACAGCTCCTTCACCCCGCTGGCATAGACTTTCTAGCTTCCACCGCTGACCTTTGGCCTTCCCAGTGCAGAACCGTAAAATAGACTGGCGTGAGTCCTTTCCGTGGGTTCTTAGATTTCCATTTGGATTTGTGAGAGGCACTGTCATGTGTTTTGGGTCTCTAACTAGACTCATGCAGGACATTGCTCTGGGATCCAGGCCATTGCCTGAATATCCTGGGTCTTTAGTGTTATGGACAGATTTCCCTGCACTTTCTTTGGTTAACTCTGGGTGACCATTATAAAGCAGTATTACAAATTCTGTGTCCTGTATGCAGTTGTTCTCCCTGTAACCTCTGACTATAACAACATGGCAGTGAATAAATAACCTGTCCAAATGTATATAGGAATTGCTTTTCTTAAGGGTGGGAGTTTGGCTCAGTGGCTTAAGCGCCTGCCTGGCAGGCGCGAGGTTGTGAGTTTGAGCCCCGGTACAAAAAAAAAAAAAGGAATTGTTTTTCTTGGTTTAGCAGGTATTTTGGCCAACTAGGACACTTCAGAAAACAGCAAAATGATGACAGAGCAAGAAAGTCCGAGGCACTGTGGAGAATGCCATGTCCTGGGCCAAGGCAGACGCCAGGCAGCCATGAGGAGAGGGTCCCGTCCCGAGCATACGCACGTGGTTACCTTGGCGACGAACCCACACGCAAGGAGAGGCTTGAGCCTTGGCCCTGGGTGGCAGCCACGGTTCTCTGGGGAGCTGTTTGGGAGTTGTTCAAAGGGAACTTGAGCAGTTTCTTTATGGGGTTTGAATAATCATTCTCCTCATCTTTCTCGCATTCTCTCCTTTGCTGTTGTTTAAATTTTGAAAGAGCCGGGTATGGGGACCCTGTAATCCCAGTGCTCTGGGAGTTCAAGCCTAGCCTGGGTCATTTAGCGAGTTACTAAGATACTGTCCCAAAATTTAAAAATTTAAAAGGCCAGGACTGTAGAGGTTCAATCCCCAGTACCACAAACAAAACAAAATAAAACTAAAAAAAAAAAAAGAAACTTTATAAAAATGTAAACGAAACAATATCAACTTTACTATATGTTAGTGAATGAGCAAAACAAAAAGTACCCTCTACAGACAATGACGGACTTTTAACCACAATAAAACTCTTTTACTTTTGGTACCAAGAATCGAACTCAGGGCCTTCCACTTGCCAAGCAGGTGCTGTGCTACTAAGCAATATCCCTGGCTCTCACAATAAAACTCTTACATCTGTGCTTTAAAAAAACCTGCACCAGGCAATGAGGCATTGACCTCACTGGTCACTGGAGTGCTCAAAGAGAGAGAAGAAAGGCAATATTCAGATATTGCACAAAGAGCATTAGCTTCCCTGCTTCGATTCCTGTTTCACTTTCCATAGAAGAAGGTGATCTTCACTTCTCAGTCCAGAGTTACCAGATTTTACCTCAGAATCATCAGCCTCCTTCATGGGAAAAGAGAAAATGCTTTCAAAACTTGATGCCACTGAAACAGATTCACAGACGTACTCTGAGGTGAGGACAAGGTCCGAATGCTGTACCCAGTGCTCTCGTGTAGGCAAAAAGCCCTATGGGAAGTGACGTGGGGGAGGCTGGAGGACCCTGTGCTATTAGCTTCCCAAGGTTCCAGGCAGGAGAAGGAAAAAAGTATAATGAAATGAAGGTGGCTTGATACCAAGAAAGAGCAATGTCCCATGTGTCATTCCTATGAACAGTGTCACCAGATGCATGGATGGAGTGATCAGGAAGTCTGGGCATTTGTCACCCAGTCTTTTCTCTGTGCTGATGCCTGAGAATGTAGGAGCCGGGGTACGTATGAAAAGGTTGTGGTGATGTCCATCTGGCATCGTGCTGTATAGGCATCCAGTCAAGGGTAAGAATATTCAGCATTCCTGTCTTCTCCTGTTTTCTGTTTTTGAGGAACTGCAGGCTGTGGTTTGCATACACATGAGAGTACTGTTCACGGGAAAAACACTGCCCATTTGCTTATGCAATAACAATCATAAATCATGAATCACAGCAGAAAAGAAGGTGCATGAGGCTTCTCAGAGAATGAAATGCATGGCAATGGTAGGAGTCACAGTGTCATTCACAAGAGAGCTGTCCCCAAAGAGCTGTATGAAGCACATGCAGTGTCACAGTTGCAAATAGTGCATTTCTTTCTCATTGCTGATATTATCCAACTTTTTCAGCAGTACAATTTCAGGTGGACAGTTGAAGCACCTGAATGTTTCAGAAGTAGCCCAGTGCATCAAAAATGCTCAATAGCCAATAATGCTTCTCCCCTTGACTGAAAGCACACTGCGAACCTGAGATCACTCCTGTACCCCTCAGGGGCTGTGCACTGCAGGGAGAACGGGCTGGTGGAGTAAGACATGCGCTGTGGCTGACTCATGGCTTCAGATCACCCTGGAAGAAAAGCTCTGAACTTTTCAGTAGCATTTTACATCTTTTACCTTATTTGATCCTCCCAACCCCTCTTCTGCACCCCTCCTCCACTGTTAGGGAAGGGAAGATTGTTTCATTTGTTCTTAATAAGCCAGGGTCACATCATGTGTGAGAATTTGCCAGAGGTTGCACAGGGGCTGGAGGAAAAATAAAACCCAGGTCTCCTGATTGCGTACCTCATGGATCCATCAACTAACCCTATGCCGAGACGCCATCTGGCCTCACCAAAGGCCACAAGCTAGGAGATGGTAATGGGAGATTCCTATATGCTCTGAGGGAGTCAGTTTGGAACCCCCACTCCTACCCCAGGTCCAAAGTCAGGGACCATTCATGCTTGAGAACCTGCCTGACCCCTGAAAATTCATTTCTCCTGCAAGAAGTCTTTTCTGATCAATCCTATTCACCAAGAATTGACTCCCCCCTCACCAACTTGAAACACAGGGCTGTCTTTAAGCATGTACAGTCTTCAGGTGCCTCAGGACTGGATCTTGCTATTTTGTGTTCTCAAATCCTACAAGAGTGTCCATCTTACAGCAGGAGTTCTTTGCCTGCATACTGAGTGAAAACAGGACTTGAGCTTTACTTCATAGAGATGCAAGTCAAAGGCAAGATGTGAAAGAAAATCCTAGACAGAGTCCTTTACCCTCCGTAGATTTGCTTCCTTCTCTGTAAAAATGAGGACAATAGGAAAACAATAATGTTTGCATGCAGAGTGATTGACAAGGTCCCTGCCTCGTAGTAAATGCTCGGTAGACAGCTAGCTGTTGGTTGTAGTACCAGCCTAGTGTTGGCCCAATGTCTCTTACCTTCTCATATCCACTCCACTGTGGAGTCCCTTACTGGACCAAATAGAGCTAACTATTTGATCAATAAGATAGCACAAAAAATGCCAGGATGTGGGTTCGAAGACAAGGTCATAAAAATTCCTGAGACGTCTTCCTTGCTGTCTTTTGGATCACTTGAGCATGGGAACTAGACCCCATGAGAGCACTGAAGCAGCCCTATGCAGAAGTCCATGTGGTGAGAAACTAGGCTTCCAGCACAGCCGACATCCGGGCACCAGTGATGTGAGTGCGCCATCTTGGAGACCACTGATCCTGCAGTGCCGGTCAGACTTCCACAGGGCCGCGGCCCAGCTCAGCAGCTGTCTGCCACCTCAAGAGAGACCAAGGGCCAAGTAAGCCACTCCTGAACTTCTGACCTACAAAAACTGAGATTAATGTTTGTTGCTGTTTTAGGTTGCTAATTTTGAAGACAACGTGATTAGTATAAATATGATGTTACTGCAAACAGTCATATGGGTATCAATAGATTCCACCACATGAACAATTCTAATTCTTTTTTTTTTCTGTCATAGAAAAGTGATAAATGAAGCAGAAATTTTACTTCCAAGCTCTTCAGATATTATCATAAATGCAAATAAAATGTTTTTCTAAAAGTTTCCCAAATAAAATCAAAGACACATCATTCAAGTAAAATGTTTGTGACATGAAGTATTATTTTTAGGGTGTATTCTTTTCATATTACTTTGTTTTTAACCATTTGCACCATTCTGTGTATAGGTCACATTTTAAACATTTCTTAAAGACATGAAATATTTTATTATTTAAAAAAATTACAACTTCCACTATAAAACAAAGAAACTTATGAAGAATAAAACCAAACTTCTTCACACACAAGATGGGGTAGCCTAATATACAACAAAATATTAATCTTTCCAAATAAGCTTGCTGGGAAACACCTCCTGTATTTAGAGCTAAAAATAAAACAATCTTCTCATTTAGAAGTGAAACTTCTCATTTAGGAAAATCAAGACTGGGCATGGTGGCACATGCCTGTAATCCCAGCACTCAAGAGGATGAGGCAGGAGGATTGCTGGGAGTTTGACACCTGCCTGGGGCTACATAGTGAGTTCAAGGCCAGCCTGAACTATGTAGGGAGATCCTGTCTCAGGAAAAAAAAAAAAAAGACACCATTAGATTACCAAAATTTATTCTTCCCAATTTTATACTTTCTTGCCTTCATTTACTAATTGTAAATCATGAGAAAAGAACGAATTTTATTATAGATCAAAATCACAAACACAACAAATTACAAATATTCAATTTTTTAATGGGCAAAATGCTTTCCTTCCTAAAATGTAAACATTCAGTAAGTGAAGCATGCATAATATTCCAGGAATAGCAACCCCAGTAATTCACTTAATGAAAGGGTTTATTTTGCTATATTTGGTGGTAAGGTTTTTGTTTGTCATAATATAAAGCATTTCAGCAAAAGAACCAGGCCATTGTTATTATTATTTAAACTCTACTCCTTCACTCATTTTCTTTGAGTAGAAAAATGATTAATTTCTGTAGAATTTTGGCCATAGCACTAGGCCACAGGTAAGGTCTGAAATATCTAAAAGTTGTTTAATGAGAGAAAAGTGTCTTCTTAAGACTTGGAGGCCATCCTTCATCCCTTTGTGCTTGAAGGTATTGCTCAACCAGCTTCTTCCCCACAGTCTTCAAGTGCAGCTCAGGACCTGGGCTCCCAGAAGCGATTGCTTCTGGCTAGAACAGGAACCGGCAGGGAATCCTTGCAGGCCTTCTGCCCACAGTGTTGTGAAGCTCCACAGCCACCTGAGAAACCATGATCCTTTCCACACAGGCTTCCAATTTGAGCTCCTCCAGGAGACCCATGGCCTTATGCTGGCCCAGAAGTCATGGTACCCGTGCTGGTTCCCACTGATGGCTGGGATGGGCTGCTTCTGATTCTTGATTGGTGAAGCAAGAAGGTTGATTTGACCAAATTAGGACTTCTGCTCCCACAAATGTGAAGAAATAACGAAGGTGAACAACATTTGCAGCAACTTGGGCTCTTCTGATCTTTGCCTGATTGCTTGGTGCTGTGTGCTACAACCAGGCAAACTTTCAGAGACTCTCAAAAGACACCCAGTCAGATATGCTAATGTAACTTAAGTGCGTCAGGCATGTAGGTCATCTCTCCACACAACAGGACCATTCTGACCCCAGCAGCTAATCTCAGAGTCTCCTCTCTGTCCCCTGACCCCAGTCACTGGCAAACTGCCCAGACCAATCTCTTGTTCACTTTCCCAAGTTTTCACATCAGTAAACTTTGATGAAAACGGTGGCATTTTAAAAGTATCCAATATATATGAGAGAAACCTTTGTTTTCCTCTGATTACACAGGACTTTGTGGTATTCAAAGTTCAAAATATTTGGCACTGAGTTTTCCAATAGTGTGCTTCTATTGCTCTAAATCCCCAAGTTCCCTCCTTTTACTGGAGACTCCTGTTATCTCCCTAGGGTCTGAGTGTTCCATTTCTCAACAACTGCTGTCATTCTTACTGCTGTCCCCAATTCTGCAGTCCCTGATCTGCCCCATTCCTGTCAAAACAAGAAGGCTTAGACACCAAACCCCACCCCACCCATTTCCAGTTCTTTCAGGTAACTTGAATTGTCTGACCCTTAAAAATGACCACAGACTTTTAAAGCCCCTTGAGATAGCCTGTGTGTAGAAACCTATAAGTTCCCTGGGCAGAAAGACAAAGCTCTTTGTTTTCCTCAGAAACATTCCTTGATTATGAAAAGTGAGTGTCTCAATATGGAACTATGAATTGTGCCCCTTCTTCAACCCAATGAGTGGATCCCTGCTTACATGGGCCATTCCTTCCTTGTGAGAGGCTGACACACACTGAGCCTCCTCTCTTTGCTCAAAATCCCAGTCATTCCTGCCCCTCCCCAGGAGTTTAAGTAGCAATAGTCATTAGTTCTATTACATCGGCCAGCCTTGGCTCTTAAAATTCCCAGAAGTGTAAAAGTATAGGTGAGATTCTACCATAACCTCCCTGGATTCAAGCTAGATACCAAATGGGACCATGTATAAAACTTGCCTGGACCAACTCAATTCAGTCTATTCTCTTTCTCTCAGTTCTTACCTAAAATTTGAGTAAGTAAAACTCTATCACCCAATCTAGTTGTGCTCAAACCAAGAGGAGAAGACCTAATGACCTGAATCACTAGATCAGTCTAAAGTGATGGAGGGCAATGTAGCATCTGGCCTTCATTTGTGTCTGACACCAGGGCTTGCTTTTGTGTTCACACGGTTGCCCATACATGTGGCCTTTTCAGGAGTCCCTGTGTGGAGAATCTAATGGTCTATCTATTCCAAAAGCACTAAAGAATGCAGTAAGTTGATTTTAGCACTCAGGAGAGAAAACACTAGGTAGAGCGTGCCCTTGGGGTTGTGAAATGGAACTTGAAATTTTAAGGACTCACCTTTGCTTTCGTGCCGACTATTGCTATTTTAGTACATGACTTCTCCATCACTGAGCTCGTAAAAAAATTATTCAGTGCTGGCTCCTAGCAGAGGCTTACACATTCCAAGCTGCCAATTAAGGTTTTTGATTTGGTTTTATTAATATTGTATTGTGCAGAAGGACTGCCAGTTTAACTTTTGCACAGAGGACTTCTTCCTGTGGTTTTGTCAAAGCTGTAAGTTTGTTTTATTACATCAAGTGTGTCAAGGAAGAAAGGTTGCAAATTTAGCCTGGAGCAAAAGGAAAAGGCAGATCAACCTGTCACCATTTTTACTCACTGGGTTTTCAGCTATATGATTACTAACCTCCTCAGGGGCTAAGGCTAGGATTCTCTCCTCTTCAGATTTTTTGCCAATAAAACTGACAGACCAACTCACCTCCAAACTTCATACTTAATCTCTAGTGACAGAAAGATATGTCTCAGCACCAGTGCTATTTATGCTATTGGCATTCCCAAATTACAGGAACATCCCCAGTGGCTGCAAAGTGCATAGAAAAACATTTGTTGATCTTTCTTTTCTTTTTCTTTTTGCTCTTCCCAAGACAAATCTGCAAGTACTATTGGAAAATTGCTTGCAATTTCTTACAATTCCATTGTAAATCTACTATGGAAAAGAAAAAGGAGAAATAGAAGGTGTAGACCTAGGAACTTCTCCTTTATCTTAATCATCTGTCTTTTCTCGCACTTGGAGTGACAGGAACAGAGAATGAAGATGGAAATGGTATGATTGGTATACATACAAAATCTTACCAGTGGTTAAGACTTTCAGGGGAAATTTAGACCACAGCCTCGGCTTCCCAGTACTCGCTACCCTTTGGAGCAGTTTTGTTTTGAAGAATCAAAAATGCAGGGGATGTAGCTCAATGGTACAGTGTTTGCCTAGTAGGCCAGAGGCCATGGGTTCAATCCAGGGTACTTCAAACAAAACAAAACAATTAAAAATAAAAATACAACATCTGAAACATTCGAATAGGGTTTATTAGAAGAAATTGCAAGTGTTACTGTCCCTCACAGCTAAGGTTGTAGAGCAAAACTCAGTTCCTATAGAGAGGCCTGACAACTCCAAGCCCATCACTGTCAAAGAGAAGACAAGGCAAGAGGGAACTTGAGAAGAGTCCTTGCTTGAGAGGAGGAAGCCTGCTGGGAAAGGTTCTGCAGGATTACAGGGGCCTCCCGCGGTAAGCGTGCTTAAATCACCTTTAGCCTTTTCCTTTTCCAATCTGCCTGACACCTGTCTCCAGACTAATCCTTTTAATCTGAACATCTGCTCTGTGGATGTCATCCCTTTCCTTGCCTTCCACGTTTGCCCAAGGCTTCCAAAAATGTCATTTACTCCCAAGCCCGGTTTTTCTATCATGCAAGAGTCTGTCTGCCTCTGATATTTAATCTCCTCCTGTCCTCAACAGGTATCAGGTATCTGCCAGTCCAGTCAATAGTTTCTGCACACTTTCTCTTTACCCATCTCTACATCTTGGCCTGTGATGGTCTCTATTTTCTTCACCTGGAAGAAACTGCCAGCTCCAAGATATGATGCAAAGAGTGGGATTTGGAACTGGGCAGATCCTGGTGAAATTCTAGTTTTGCCGCATGTTCACTGTGCGTTTCTGGGTGAGTGTCTTACCCTCTCTAGGCCTTGGGTTTCTTATGGATGAACTGAGACTCTCACATCAGTTTCATGTGAAAGGTTCTTCTGGGTGTCTAATGTCCATGCATCCTGCCAAGCTCCTAAATCAATGAATTTCTATCAAGGTCATAGAATGGGTTTACATGTGAGGAACAGATTTAGACACAGTATTGGAAGACTTCTGTGTCATCAAGCAATGGACCAGGACTGGAATACAGAGGCCACAAGACCTAAGATCAAGGTTTCAGAGGCCAGCAAGCCACAAGGGATCATTCTCTGCCAATAGCAAGTGGAATTTCAACCTCAAGAGAGTGGAACCTAATACAAGTTCTTGGAAAAGAACCAACCAGTTCACAGATGGGAAATTATAGCATTACCATGACTCGCTGTTAGTTGAAAAGGTTCCTGGGCAACATATTTTTATGTCATGAGAAATTTACAAAGGATATCAATTAAAAGATTGAGTCCTTTGACGCTAGAAGATCGAGTTTTTTAAAAAGGCAGCTGCAGCTCCGTGACCACGCGTGCGCATGACAGAGGCTGCAATGGCAGAGGAGATCGCCAAGGCTCAGATCGCCCGGCCTGGCCACGACACAATCTTCGGGAAGATCATCCGTAAGGAAATTTGCGCCAAAATCATTTTCGAAGATGACCAGTGTCTTGCTTTCCATGACATTTCCCCTCAGGCACCGACACATTTCTGGTGATTCCTAAGAAACATATTGCCCAGATCTCTGTAGCAGAAGATGATGATGAAAGTCTTCTTGGATATTTAATGATTGTTGGCAAGAAACTTGCTGCAGACCTAGGCCTGAAGAAGGTTATCGGACGGTGGTAAGTGGAGGTGCAGATGGGGAAGAGTCTGTCATGTTCACCTCCATGTTCTTGGTGGTCAGCAGATGCACTGGCCTCTGGGTTAAGCATGTTTTGGGGATAATTTTCCCTTCTTTAAGCAATGACTAAGTTCGCAAGTTCCAGTATGTGAACAGCACACTTACTTTTGCCTGTGTACTGAGAAATTGAAGAAATTATTATAAAAATCTATGTATAGGGCTGGGTATTTAGCTCAGTGGTGTAAGCACCTGCCTGGCAAGCGTGAGGTTGTGAGTTTGATCCCTGGTACAAAAAACAAAACAAAACAAAACAAAACAAGCTATGTATAATAAAAGATATCCTTGCATGGTTTAAAAAATAAAAGGCAGATGCATTAGACATGCCTCTAAGTGTCCTTTTGAAAGAAATTGCCCCACCAACAGACCCTTAACTTGTCAGATTATTTGCCACTGAAGGAACTGCTTTTTGGCTACATCTGATTGGTGCAGAGGTAAGCACTTTGTCCCAGGAAAGACCAAGGTAGCTTTTAGGGGCCTGGGGCTTTCAGTCTCACCCTCTACCCTTGAGAGTGGTAAGAGGAGCTAAAAGTTTGATTAATCACCGGTGACCAATGATTTGATCAATCGTCTGCATAATGAAGCTTCTGTAAAAATTCAAAAGGATTGAGTTCTGGGAGCTTCTGTCTTGCTGAACATGCAGGGAAATTTGGGAGGTGGGTGGAAATCCCTTACCCCTTCCCGTATATGTCACTTGTGCATCTCTTCATCTGTCTCCTTTGTAATGTCCTTTATAATAAACCAGAGAACTGAAGGGATCCTCTGAGTGATGTGAGCTGCCCTAGCAAATTAATCAAATCCCAGGAGTAGGTCATGGGAGCTCTGGTTGGCAGCCAGTTAGAAGCCCAGGTATGTGGGGCCTGTGACGGGCATCTGACGTGAAGGTCAGTCCCGTGAGTCTAAGCCTTCCGCCCGGGGATCCTCCAGTAGGTCTAGGTGGACACTGTCAGAATCCACTTGAATGAGAGAAGACCCAGCCGTTGTCTGTTGCAAAATTTCTTGCTTGGTGTGTGAGAACTGCCTCCATACACACACAGGCACACACACACACACACACACACACACACACACAGACTCCCTCATATATTTGGTCACAGAAACATTCTGAGTTGTGACACTGTAGCTGGAGAAGCAGTTTCATTTCTCCTAAATCCTTAGAGATGCCCTGAGGGAGAGTTGAGGACACGGCAGGCAAAAATTACGCGGAAGCGATCGTTAAGCGAGTTCGGAACCCTCTAAGAAGCAGAATCAGCCAGACCGGAGAGAGAGAACTGAGGAGAAGCACAAAGAGGAGCAAGGGGCCATAACACAGACGGGCAGGGGCCCCGGGAGGCTCACAGGTCCCTCAGGATACCTCAGACCCTGGGGCTGTCTCGGGTCCTACGGCAAAACCCCGTCTCCAGCTCATTTAGACCAGAATCCCTTTAAAAAAGAAAGAATCTAACTGAAACAGTAGGAAAGTGGCGAGCTGTTTTATCATAAGAAAACCAAAACACGATTCTTCCACGTATGCATGCTGTTACATAAGTCCCAAACCCAGGTGCACCGCGAGAATTACTTATTTTGCAGTAAGTCACAAGGTACAGGGTGCCGCTTCTTTAAGGACAAACCTGTGTTTTCTCAGGGTGCTGGGAGGCGGGGAGACCTCTCACTGCTTCACCCGCTGAGAAGTAACCTAGCCTTTATAAGAGTTTCAAGAGATCAAGTCCAAAGATGTGGATCTAGTTGGAAAAATACACATACTCCACAGATCTTTATAAACTTCCTTTTTTTCCCTCTCCTTTCAGGAAGCTCCCATATCCATCCCCAGCAACCTCTGTCAAGCTGTTTCACTGGCCCTTTAGGAATCCTCGAAGGAGAGGAAAGCTACTTACAGCTAAACTAGACCTGAGGATTTTCTTGCCTGCCCTTGCCCCTGGCCCCATACCTTCCTCTGGCTTTTGTCTGTTTCTGTCTCCCTTTCATCACCGCCCCTCACCTCCCGTTTTCTCTTTAGCTTGCCCTAGGATGGTCTCTTTCCTGTCTCCCTAATGGAAACAACTCTTGGTAAAGTCACCAATCTCTGCTGAGCCAACATTTCCACTAACACTATGACCCACTAGCGTGGGGTGACCTGGGTACACGCAGTATCACATCCTTTGTATGTTATTTCAAGACACCTGTCACCGAGTCCATCTCCTCTGCAGAGCCGGTTAATCTACCCTAGCTTCCCAGACAGTGCTCTCTTCCTAATTCCTACAGCACTTAGAGTTGACACAGTGATTCAAGCTGGGGAAATGCAAATGTGACCACTCTGAGAAACTTCCTCCAGGGACCTGTGGTGGAGCCTCCGCGTTCTGTCTTGAAGGTCTACTTCGAGAAGGGGCCTCATCCTTCACGGCTAAATTCGCATTAAATAAGCTTATAAATTTGACTTATACAACAACTTTCCTGGAAAGGACTTGAATTTTTTGGATTCAGCTGGGTGGTACAGTTTCACTCTTCTTTTCCATGTATCCGAGCCCAACAAACCTCTCTGAGGGCTGATATAAAATTTTATTACGATAATATATTCAATCAAATCTCCCTAAATTTTATATACCTGTAACTTGCTTGCTCTTTTGAGCTCCCTCATACCTCTCTGGGCTGAGCTAGGCTCTGTTGCTTTTCAAGTTTGATTGTGTCATTCATTTACAACGTATTTATCACTGCCTGGCATTTTCCTGGGTTTGGGAAATCAAATGGGCACGGTCCGTTTCTCATGAAGTTCACATTTCAGTGTTTCATCTGGTCTTAGTTTTTGTATTCCCGGGGAGAATCTGATGCTATCTCCCGACCACAGCCCACTTTTGATGGTAGGAAGAGCTCTGAGCCATCGCGTCCGGTGTGCTGTAGCAGAAGAGGAGCTCTTCCGCCCACCAGCTGTGTGCTGACAGACGAGCCAGTGGCTTTCTCTGAGTCTCAGTGATGCTGTCAGAAGGGCGAAATAAAGTATCTAAAGTCTTGGCACAGAAATTTGAATTGCTACACACCTAATAAATGTTTAAGAGAAGTTTCAAATATTTCCCTTATTATTTTTGAGTACACATGTGTCAGTGATCCAGGACTTCTCATTGTTTCAGATAAAATGACAAGGTCATTGTGAAAACATCTGATCTGGGACCGTGGAGTCATTCTTCTGTGTCCTGTATCTTTCTCCAGCACAGCATCCTGCGAACTGATGGAAAACTTGCCTAGAAACACTCTTGTGTGAAATCACCATACACTTGTCTGTATCTTAGCTTCCTTGTTGTTGACTGGAAAACTTTACTCAGTTTTATTTTATTTTATTTTTTTATTTAAGAGAAAAAAAGACACATATAAGAAAGACAAAAAGCAAAAGAGACAAACAAACGACTAGAGCAAATGCACAACAGTAACATTATAGGTTTACAAAACAGGATGATAGAAACTTGACAATGGTTGCAATATTATGTATCATTATCTTCAAAATGTTTGTTTACATTAACAGATATAGACCTGACTTACTCAATTTTAATTGGAAAAGAAACAACATATTTGAGACTGTTGGCAAATTATTCAATAAAATTAAGTGAACTGTGTGAGAAGAACGCTCAAACAAATTTAGCTAGTGATGACTCATGCTGATGCTGTGGGGAGAATGAGTAGCTTGCGCTCCCAGACCTCCAGGGTATCAGCAGCTTCCTCCATGAGGCGTTTGGAGTATAAGTGTTACACCCCTCCTCTATGCAAGATTTTAGTCAATAAACAAATAATGTATAGATGTAATCAATATTAAAAGAAACAAGTAGGAAGCGGTAAAAGCAAGTAATAAGGGCCACTTTCGCAAGGTGATCAGGAGAGCCCCTCTGAGCCGGGGCAAGGGAAAACCCCCTGATGCTTTTCACTCCTTTGAAATGATTTATGTATTTTACCAGTGTCTGACTTACTCTTAAACATTTAGAAAGTGGCTTTCAAGTACAAAAACTATGTAACATAATTCTCTGTGATGTGATTTTTTATTTTTTTCGGGTGCAACTTTCATCTCAATGTTTTTAAGGTCAGTGATGGACGTGAATCAAGAACTGTTGGAGTGTGGAAGAACTGAGATTCAGAGACGTGGAAAATCTCTTTCGAGTTTGCAAGACTCTGCCGCCTGACTCCTAGCCTGGTGTCTTCCCTGCCAAAGCCTGTGATGTTCCCGTCCCCTGGGGAGGAAATGGGCCCTGAGAAGGGGAAGAAACTTCTAGTGGAGAAAATAATGTCAGGAAAGGAGGCAGGAAGGGCCACAGATCACAAGGAAGAGGCAAAGACGAGGGAGTCAAAGATCCAGCCGAGGAGAGGGAGGTCACAGGGGGACCAAGGAACCGCGCGAAGCCCCTCGCAGTACAGGAGATTCTGCAATCCACTTTCTTCCAAAGGATAATTAGTATCCCAAAATAAAATTTAAGGGAGAAGCCAGAACATACTCACACAGGAAGACCTTGAATCTGTCATGGAAGTTGACTCAGGACATCAGTGTGACTCAGATGGGAATAAAACAGTGTGATGCAAGCTTCAGAAGGGGAGTGATTTCTCATGTGGTTATTCGGATTTAAGCATGCAGTGATGAAAGTTATGGAAAAGATACACGATGCCCTCGGACAAAATTATTGGGGAGGCCAAGTCTTAGGTGGGTCCCTATCTCTTATCCCACCTTGAATGACTCCTCCTGCCTGTCTGGCTCCCCAGATACCCCGAGTCACTGTGGTAGCTCCAAATTTTACAGTGCAGGGGCTGAGGGACAGCAGTTAAGGCAGAAGGAGAGACCAGGGGCTTAATCTCGGAGTTGCAGCTATAGAACAACAAAGCAATTTTTTCTTGGCATACTATAAAGCAAAACAAACAGCAAAGTTTTCAAAAGATGCTTTCATTTGTATTTTAAATATAATTAAGAGAAAGTCAATTCTTCAACTCAAATATTCCTCTTACTTTATGCAGAGTGACCTGGGGTAATGGAGGTAGAAGAATGCCCCTGAGACCTCAGTTTGTCCTTGGGCAGTTTGTCCTGTGACTGCCTCCACCCCCTTCTCATCAGAACAGGCTCTTAGGGTGGGCCAGGAAGAGCTCAGATCAGAGCCTCGCTGGTCACACACATTGGGTTCCCAGAATTTTGTAAGGGAACAAACCCAAGCTGGACACTCAGTCTCTTGGGCAGCATGTTGGTTATGCTGCTTGGAGTATTCCAGAAGAGAAATTGCCCTTTCCG
Organism: Dasyprocta punctata; assembly: GCA_004363535.1. Lineage (NCBI taxonomy): Eukaryota > Metazoa > Chordata > Mammalia > Rodentia > Dasyproctidae > Dasyprocta > Dasyprocta punctata. Next base: position 15,388 of record RJWM01021535.1, read on the forward strand.
GCTCCCAATTTTCTTGACATTTCTGCTTGCTCTTGGGGTCAGGCCAATTGAGGGCCCAGGCACATAACTGATCATTTTAACTTGGTGGTGGGGGGTCACATTGTCCTTAGCCAAATAAATAAAATAATGGATAGATTTGTATGCAAAGATATAAAAATAAACTGTTATCTTCATGGCAAGCAAAATGTGCATTTTAAATACACATGGTCCTTTTCATACTAAAGATGTACAGGAAAGCAGAGCCTAGAAGCTTTGAAGAAGCTGTGTCCACCCAGGCTGGAAATGAGGCTCAATGCAAGGAGTTTATAAGAGCATGTTTAAAGGGAAATTTCCGTGCTTCCTTGGGCGGCATATACACCAAAAACCAGGTGGGGGATTTCAGCCCAGTTCTCAATGTGCAGGTCAGTTCATTTCTGTTCCCTTTGCCAGTGAGCGCTGTATCCGTCAGAGTTCAGGTGCCAGAGGCAGAAACATTCCCCTTATTTTAATAAACGTGATTTCAAATCCAAGGAATTTGGTGCTTAGAAAATCTTAGAGGGAGGAGAAGATTTCAGGACAGGCCTACAGAAGTGACTTTCAGAACAAAACCACAGAATGGGCTACCAGAGGAGCAGCTACTTTGGCCACCATTCAGAGGTGGGGATCAAGAAATCCCCGAAAGAATCCTAAAACTGTGGATGCCAAGGACCACCATAGCTGTGACCCAAAGACAGGGCAACCTCTGACCTCACCAGTACGACTGCCTCTCAGTGTGCGTGGAGATATTGGACCCTGGCTCACTGGTGCCGAAAAATACCGTCATCTCCAGGGTTTTATTTGTGATGGGAAGATGCTTCTTCCTAACCCAGCCATTGTATTCTTGTTTAGGTGCTTTCGAGTGGCAGGATCCAATTCTGGATTCTGAACCACAAAGAATCTGAAAATAGTTATTTTCAAAATTACAGGAAAGTGCACAAGAAAAGGGGTTGGAATTGATGCTAAGGACAAATTCACTACCTCTGTAACAGAAGGGAGGACTGGCAGGGAGGTATGCGGCAGCTGCCCGTTCCCCCAGGTAAAAAGATGAGGGCTTCAGGCACACTAACCAGAAGGCTAGGCATGTCCCCCGCAGTGGGGTCAGGGTGGGCGGGATTCTGGCTCCTCCTGCGAATTCACAAGTGAGAGATGAGATGCTCTGACTGGACGAGGAGCAAGTTTGGTGCTACCCTGTGATTGGCCTGTTCTTCCAAGTCTCAGACTCAGGAGGAAGAAATATGAAGGAGGTCTGAGGGTGTCCAATGGGCATGGTGTCTGTGCTTGAAAGAGCTCTGGGTGGAATTGAGCTGTGCCTGTCCTTGTGGGTTGTCTGCAGGGGAAAAGGAACTTCAGCAGGAAAGCGCTGGAGGGCAGGGCTGGAGTTCTTAGGAGTAGAGGAGAGCCGTCCCACAGGCAGGGGGAGAGCACAGCACCTACTAACCTTCCCTCCAAGACAGGGAAGCCCATTTGCTGTCTGCCAGGCCTACAGAGTGTGCCAAAGGCTCATGCCAGCCTCAGATGGCATAAATGGCCCTGCTTTCTTAAAACCTCTTACCCATACAGACATTCCTCATTTAACAACTGAGTTCCATTCCTGCGATTAGGTCATTATCTGGATTTTGGTCACTAAATGAGGAATTGTATATAGTATGTACATTACAATATTCAGAACCAAGAAATTGCCAAAGGAAACTCCAAATGATGACTTTGCTTTTATCTGCATAACTTTTACATGCAGTACTGTAATGTATAACAGAACATAAAATGGCAGCACTGTACTATAGAGTACAATCATCAAAAATCACAATACTGTATAAGGAAGGTGTACTGTACAAAAAAAGACTTTGAGGCTCAATAAACAAGATGTGTAGAATTGTATTAAAAAACTTAGGTCATAAGTCTAAGTAGTGGGTTGTAAGTCCCAACAGCGCAATCCAGTCAGAAGTCCAAACAGTCATTAAACAGGCCCAGTCATTAAACGAGGAATATATGTACTTCATGGGTTAGAAACCGTAGGTATAAGAGGACAAAGAAGATGCCAGATGATAAAGGTGAGTATTACGACTTAATTTTTATCCCTCCTCAAATTTATATGTTGAACCCTCAGTGCCTATATCTGGAGATGTCACATTCACTGGAATTCTTAAGTGAGATCATAAGCCCTGATTCAATAGGATTAATGTCCTTCTAAAAAGAGACATCAGAAAGCTTGTTGTCTTTCTGCTATGCGCTGATACAGTGAGGGTACGCCTATTCATAGCCAGGATGGAAGCCCTCATGAGAAGCCCAGTTGCTGGCATCTTGGTCCTGATCGTCTAGTCTACAGAATCATAAACAGTAAATTTCTTCTGTTCATGACCCCCAGGCTGTGGGATTTTGTAGTTCCAGGCCTAGCAGACTGCAAGAAGATGATGAGGCCCTTTCTTCTCCGTGACTATAACTTGCAAGCTGGAGGGAGGGAAGGCTTTCACATTTCAATGAAGTTTACAGTTTCAATAATTATATAAAGTTAGATATTTCACTTCCTGAATCGAGACCATAAGTTGCTACATTTTATTTTCAGAGAATGACCAGAAATGTCATGTTGTGTGAGATTTCTCTCAGCAACTGGAGGACTGGTCTGAAGAGGAAATTTCAAGAGACTGTGTGGGCAGAAAGCACAGTTGCTTGATGGTTACATCCAAAGAACCAGTCTTGTTCAATGTACTAACTATAAATTAGATTCCCACATCAACACATTATGCATTATCCTCAAGACACATGCATATCCTAAGGAGATAGGTGATTCTAGGTCTCCTAGGAATGACAGTACTTGGCTAAGATCTGTTTCCAGCCAGAACCAGACCAGCCCACTCTGAAGACATGGAGGAGAGAAAGAACCAATACTGCCCTTGAAGAGACACCATTATCAGATTCCTTCTCACTTCCAGATGCACCAATAGTCTACTTAGACACTGGGGAAATCACATTTGTGGGCACTCAAGGGCTTCTTGCAGAAAACAGTACGAAAGTTGGAGCTGTTGAATCAATCACATCTTCATTTCCTCTATTCATGGCTATTTTCTTGTTTAACATGTTGGCCAAGTGAAGAGTACTACAGTTTCTTACCTTAGCATGCTAAAGCATGTTTGACAGGTGATGGGTAAGCAGGCGTGCAGCACAGAGCCCAGTTCTAACTCGTGTGATGATAGCAGTTGTGCAAATAGTCCGACAAGGATACATCAGTTCATTTTAATTACTTGAAGCCAAGCAGGGAGAATCTGTCTCTTCGTCACTTCCACTCTGGTTTCTTCAGCTACTCTGGCTCCTTTCCCAGAGTATAATTTTCATTACTAAAATAGCACAGCTGTAAGGCGGACCACATGATGTTTGAGTACGCTTAGGGCAGATGGCGGACATTGACCTTCTACCAACGTGAAACCGGAATAGGCTAAGGCCCTCGTTGTGGCGAGGCCAGTCTGGTAGGTGAAAAAGGACCCAGACTGTGGTGGAAAAAGTTGACCCCAATAAAGGCAGGATATGTGACTTCTTTTTACCACTCACCTTTCAGTTTTTTAATTGAATGGACAAAGTGAAATCATTCTTTTAGATTTAACAGTTGACATTTAAAATGGTTATTCAGCAGTAGATTCGGAAGATGTGGACTAACAATGGTAAAGCTTTGCTTGCCACTAAAGGATATCAATATATACTTTGAATCTATCTGTAAGTTAAGTTGCTTAGTTGCTGAGCAAGGGTAAATGCACCACGGACAATGTAATGTGTTTCAACCCTGTCTTCTACGTGCTGCTAGTCTTCCCAGAAATGAATAAATGTATAGCAAACCAGGTTCAAAGGTCAAGCAATAAAGGTAAGGATACTTAGCAAAGTTGAGATAAAAAATCTCTAACAGATTAACTTGCATACCATAAAATGTATCCATTCATTGTAAATGTGCAATTCCATTATTTTTAGCCTATTGCAGAGTTGTGCAACTATTACCACAACCCAGTTTTAGAACTTTTTTTATTGTGCCAAAAAAGTACCTCTGCCCTTCTACAGTAAGTTTCCACTCCACACTCAGCCCCAGGCAACCACTGATCTACAGATTTCATATAAGTAAAATAAATATGCAGTCTACTCTCATATATCTGGCTTCTTTGAGTTAGCATAACACTGGCAATTATGAACGATGCTGCAATGAGCATTGCATACAAGTCTGTGTAAATGCTTAATTTTATTTTCCTAGCTATATAGTTCAGAATAAAATTGCTGGTTTGTATGGAAATTTGTATTAACTTTTTGTGACATTATCAGAACATTTCCAAAGTGGTTGCATCATTTTACATCCCACCAGCAATGTATGAAGGTTCCCATTTCTCTGTGTTCCCTCCAGCACTTTTTATCTGTGTTTTAAAAATTTTATCCATGTTAGTAGTGTGCAAAGGCAACTTACTGTGGGTTTTAATTTATAGTTTCCTAATGAGTAAAGACATTAGGCATCCTTTCCAATGCTTATTAAACATTTATGTATCTTCTTTGGTGAAATGTCTAATTAAATGTGTTGCCCATTTTTTTGGTCAGATTGTTCATCCTATCATTGAGTTATAAGAGTTGTTTTTATCATATTCTGATTACAAGTTCATTATTAGGTATATGATTTGCAAATGTCTTCTACCAGTGTATGACTAGTCTTCTCATTTTCTTAGTGGAATTTCTTTATGTGAAATAGTTTTTGATAAAGTTCAATTTGTCAATATTTTTTATTTTATGGATTATGCTATTGATGTGAATGTTTCTTTTTTTTTTGTTGTTGTTTTTAATGGTTCTACCATAAGCTGGTTCATGGGAACATTTATTCTTTTCTGTCCCTTTTGCTTTATCCCTAAGGCTGCTCAAAAGTATTCTGCTGAAGAAAATTAGTGACAAGGGAGAGTTTCATATGGGCACAACCTAATAGATTGTCTGGAAAAACAAAAACAAAACAAAACAAAACAACAACAAAAAATGAGCTCACTTTGAATAGTGGGAACATAACACACAGCATGAAAGTTATTGTGAGAAAAATGTTGTAGTCAACCTAATATTAAGTTAATATTAACAAGAGAATGGGAGAGCAGGAAGGGAAGAAATAAGTAACATTTAGCATTATTGATTCTTTCTGAGGATTAAAAAAAAGTAGAGGCCAAGGGGGCATCAGGGATATGGGAGGTTTTCTTCCCTTTATTCTCTCATCTCCTTTTTCTGGAATAGGAATAGCTAGTAGAGTGCAAAAGAGGGGGAAAATTAGCACTCAGTTGGTACAATATAAAGGAAATATTGATAGGCATTAATCTTACTATAGTGAAATACTTGAGGCTAGGTAACTTTATAAAGCAAAGAGGTTTCCCTTGGCTCATGACTCTGGAAGTACAAGATTGAGGGGCTTCATCTAGTCACGGCCTCCTTGCCTGCAGAGTCAGAAGGCAGCACAGGCTACCACATGGTAAAAGAAGGGAGAGTGTGTGTGTGTGTTTCTCTCTCTATTTACTTATAAAGCTACCAAGGTTCAGTCACAGGGCTCCATTCCACTGGATTTATCTACTCATAATTTCCCAGAGGCCCCAGCTCTAACCACCATAGCCGGAGTAAGTTTTCACCCTCTTAATCTTCTTAATGGGGATTAAATTTCAACAAATGTAGCCTTGGGGGACCCTAAAACCCAGTCCAGATAACAACGGTGTGGGAAAGCTGGAGTGAGCAAGACCCAGGCTGATCTGGTGCCGCCCCAGCTGCCTGCCCGACCTGGGGTGGCTCACGACTTCAGTCTTTGGGAACGGTGACCCAACCCACGGGTGACCGGACCATGTCCTGTAGACATGAGAGTCTGCCCTCAGGATTTCACACGTGCAGTTTTAAGTACTGGCGAGTGTCATAAATGAGGATTTCTTTATTCCTGCTTTCTTAGCTCATTCAAAACACCTCTCCTGCTAAGGAAATTTGGGGCGGGGGGCAATTCTCCACTTCATCAGCCACCTCAGGATCTCTTCCACAGTCTCTCCTGGAAAGCGGAATCTGACTTTTATGCACTTTTTCTTGCTGTAGAATGATAAACAAGAAAAAGTCTCAGAGGTTATCTCTGGCAACACATTCATTTAACTGATAAAATTCTCCGCACCTGCTTTTCCCTTTTTAATGACAAGGCTCAGATTTCAGCCAAACTCTCTGTCTCCCATTTGTTCTCTGGGATCATTTATCTTTCAGCAAGGGCCTGGGATCTGCCATACCTCTCATAATTTAAGATAGAAACAAGATGCAATAAGTTTCCTTCTCCCAGAGAGCTTCTCCTACACCAGCTCCCCGCAGGAGGGTACTGATGACGGTGGGTTCTTTCTCTTAGCATCTGGCCAGGCTTGGAGCGGGAAAGGAGAATTTTGCTGGGCTGAATTTCCCTCTAGTTTCCTGGGACCTGCAGCTGGTCCAGTCTTACTCCACCTAGAGGTGCTGTGACCCAGAACCTTGCTAGATCTCAGCGGTACAATCTGTATCCCTACTTCCGATTGTCTTTTATCTTGCTCTTTATTTTTACTCCAGGTTTCTCACATAAGAGAAACAATGTGATATTTAAGCTTGTGTGTCTGACCAAAAAAAAAAAAAGAAGAAGAAGAAGAAGGGAACAAGGGATGGGTAGAGGGGTAAGGGAAACAATAAATTTCTTTTATATATTAGGGAATGAATAAAGGAATGAAGGTGTATTATGTACCTATTCTAATTTTCCACAAGGGATGTAAAATAAAATAAACAAAAAGTACATGCTTTAATACTTGAACGTGTTGCTGTATGAAAACGTAACTACTAAAATAACTCAGACATTCACATCTGCTCTTCCTCCTTGGCTCCTACTGTTCCTTGTCAGCTCTTGGCCCTGGTTGGTGGCACGGACCACATTGATATGTCCTTTGTCCTCTGGTTTCCAGTGGGGACCCTGATAGACATGCCACGCCTTAGTGCTAGGCATGAATAAAGAACCCTTACTAAACATACAAACCTTAGGGGAATGGGAGTCTTGCTAGGGCTGTGTGTCTCTTTGGGCTTATACCTACTTGAAGGCCACACTTAAGGGAGGGAGGGAAGGCAAAAGTAGATGAGCAAATTCTATTTCTAGACACTGGCCCCCTTCCAGAGATCCTGTGCATTTGGGGTGCGGGGGCCCTTTGCCTGCAGGTCTCTCCCTAGGTGTGAAGTAATGAGTTTTATTTTATATTCTCCTAGGTGTAATACTACTAATTACTAATTGCAAGAAGTCCACACAATGGCAAGTACGAAGGATCTGCGTAAGGTGGAAACTGCCCGCAATTGCACTAGGCAGAGTGGATATTCTGAAGTATGTGCCGCCAGAGTTTTTCTCTCGTCCTCTTCCTTATTTTTTTATGGGCGTGCGCACATGCCTAATTACAATAGCAACGTAGCTGATCTTACATGTATGAATCTGTACAGAGGAGAAATTAAGGCCGGGGCTCTCCTTTGGAAACACGCTTTGTCGCTGTTGCAGTCCTTTTGTTTTCCAGATGGAGCTCCGCCATGCTGTCTCGGCCGGCCTTGAACTCTTGATCTTCCTGAGTAATGGCGATTACAGGTAATTACAGGTACGTGCCATTGCACCTGGCTGCGTTTTTCTCTTGAATCAGAGGCTTCTAAAAAGGGACCAAGGTAACCCAAGTTGTCTTATTTCATAACAATTGAAACTCCTTCTAAACACAGCACTTGCTCACAAAAGCAAGTAAGGGGAATAACAGTCTTCCCTGGCCTGCCTCAGCCTTCCGCCATCTCGGTTTCCTCTTCATCAGACAGCTTCTCAGGAAAATCCCTTGCTAATCATAATATTGCAGGAGCTTTAAAAACATTAAGGAGGAATTACTTGCCCTTCTGAACAGTGTAAAGGTATTTTTGTAGAAAAAACATTTTTCATTACAAATGAAAACCTCAAGGAAAAGAAAAAAATGTTTTGAAGTTAAAGTAAAAGTTCCCCCTATTCCCTTCAGAGTCCTTACTGACCCATTTATAATCTCACCCCTCTGGAAGAACCACTGATCTAACATGTCAGGCCGGAGGCCTGTCTGTCTGAGGCCTGCCTGGGCTACACAGTGAGATCTTGTCTTAAAAAATAAATAAAGAGAGAGAGAGAAAAAAAAGACACAAAGGTAAAAAACAAAAGTAAGAAAGAAAAAAATAGAACTAAATACACAGGGCAAGTTTTCTTCCGATGTCTTTAAGATGTGAAAAAAGGTTGGAAAAGAAATTAGCTCCCATCTAAAACTGACAGGAAAGGCTATCACCTAAGTGAAATGGATCCAAGGCTAGGAAGAAGCTTACAAAACAGGTAGCAAAAAGAATAAGAGGCAAGGTTTAAAAAAAAAATTCTGAGAGAAAAACGTACTCATAGAGAGGAATTCAACTTGCTGGGGGAAACTAAGAAGGGATTCAGTATTACTGAGTTTTAAGAATTGAAACTTCCAGAGAGAAGTAGAGATAGAATGTGGTTCATGCACCATGGGAATGTGGAGGGCTTCAGCAGGAGGGTGACCAGTGTCTCCCAGGGCTGGCAGGGGAGATAAGGAGAGCTGGCTTTGGTTGCCAGGTGCTGTTTTAAACACAACCTACTTAGTGTAGAGGCAAAGAAATGGTGGGGGTCAAGAAATGACTGGTAACAAGAAAATATGAAGCAAACAGCAGAACCCGTGGTGTGAGAGGCGCGACATTAATGACCTCCATAGGACATTGTTTCTTTTAAGAGTTTAGGGTGTTGATCATAATTTAGAGGGTGTGACTAAAAAAGACCAAGTGCCTTTTTAAATTTCTTTTGTCTGTTTTAGTTTATGGCTACAACTGTTTGTAAGCAAGACCTTTTAACAATTAGTAACCAGTCTTCTTTTAATTTCTTTTTTTTTCCCCCCAAAACAATCATTGTATTTCTGGAGATCATTATGTTGGCATTAGAGTCCTAATGACATTTTGCATGAAAAACAAATTTAAGAAAAAAAAAGATCCTGTTAAGAAACGTTCACAAAACTAATTACGGACTGCAGCCCATTTAGGAAAGACAGACAAATCTTCCTTAAGAGGAAGTGGGAAAAAAAATGAGGAACAAAACTGTAAGAAAGAGGTAGACTAGAGATGTTTATGTTCAGTAACTTTGTGTTATTGGTTTCTGAGTGTGGCGTGAAAAAAATTAATAGATGACAATTGAACAGGAAGTGGTCAAGTGGAGAGAAAAGACTGAATTCTCCAAAGTTAGGCTAACAAACGTTTTTGTTCTTGTTACGCAGTTATTTATTGAACTGGAGTTTCATATTCTTTTTTGTGAAGTATGGAATTGTGGAGATAAAGGATATGACATCTGGGAAGACATGCTCTCTTTATCTTCTCTTCTGTAGCACCCTTCCCACTAAAATATGCTGCATCTCTAGGTTGAAACATGGTTTTGAAAGATCAACAACCAGGATTTCCCCTGGTTATCTCTTAGTGGGATGCTCAACTATGGAGCAGCAAAGGCCAGAAAGGAGAATTGGCAGCAAGCATTTCTTCACATGGGCAGATTCAAACCAGTAAGCAGCAAAGGGTGCTTAAAATGATGGGAAATGTGACAAAACTAGATATTTTTACCACCAATGTTCAGGGATTTCTTTGTACCCAAACTATCAAAAATGGTAAAGCTGAATTGGACTTCCAGGTGGAAACCACATGTTTATTAGCTACATTTTATCTTCTTTAACAATTTTTTTGTGTTTTTCTGAGACAGTCTTAGTGTTTTTTCCCAGGCTGACTTTGAACTGGGTTCAATTCATCTTCCTGACTCAGCCTTCTGAGTAGCTGGGATCACAGGCACATACTACCACAAGGCCGGCTGTGCTTTAAAAGACAAAAGGCTATGCCCATTTCAGCCTGTTGAATACTAAGCACCCCTGTTAGGGTCAGAATTCTCTTGATCATAAGGAACAGTGCGGTCATATGCTTTTGCGGGAGGACACACACCGAAACCTCAGGGCAACCTGGTTTTGCTAGGCCACGGAAAGGATGAGGATCGAGACTGATTTGGCCTGTGGCTATGCCCTCTCCTCTCCTGCCTGCGCTATTTCTCCACTACCCTTCTCTTTCCTTTCTCCCCTCTTCCTCCTTTTTTGTGACAATTCTCTTCTTGCTTCTGTACCCTCAGATGGTCTAGAATGGCTTCTCATGGACGCCCCGCCTTCCCTCCCTCTGTTCATTACACTTGCACTGGCATCGTCCTCACCCTGGACTGTCCTCTGACCACCTCCTAACCTGGCTGGGTCCTGTCTGCTCCTTCAGGCAGCTTCCCTTTATGCTTCACCGTGGGGATAGCGAGCTCCCAGCCCAGTGGGTGCCCACCACGACAGCTCAGGTTTTTCCACTCTGCACTGCAACTGCCCAATCATCTGTCCCTTTCCTCACTGTCCTAGGAGTCCATCAGAGGTAGTCACTGTCCCATGTTCCCCTGCACTTCACACAGAGCATAGAAACAGCTGTCCAGCAGCGTGCCCTAGGAGGTGCAGGACCCTCTGACCTTTGACCTCTGACCTTGCATTCATTCCACAGTTATTGGATGAATGGGTGAGATAGTGACTCAAAGAATCTATCACATTTCTCAGTTATATATGAGTTGTTTGTATTGTCACAACATCTAGTCTTCTTGTATTTGTCATTCTTATTAAATTGGCATGCATCTGATTTGCTCTGGTCTAGAGCTTAAGAATTCTACAGTGCAAATTGGTACAGGTGTAGTACTTAAAATCACACTGAAATCAATAGAGAAGGCCCCTGACTCATTTCTTGTCTTGGATTCCTGGCTGAGAATTTTAATGGCTGGTGTTTTCCTGTTGACTGAGAAATACAGCTTCAGAGGTAGCTCGAGACATTGGCTTTGTCCATATTGAGAAGACAGTTCTACTTTGGATGTCAAAGACAAAGCTGGTCAGTATTTCTCCTAAAAATGTTCACTTTCAACTGTAAAAATTAATAATGTAAAGTAAATAATGGTTTGTGATGCAATAAATATATTAGATCATAAGAAAATTCCTAGCAGATATAATAGTGTTCACCCAACTCATAAACTCTTACTCTGGGTCTTCAGCTAGATTTCAGACATTGGTTTTAATGTTTCTCATTTGGCTTACTCATGGTCTGTGAGCACCACAAATTGGCCATGTCCACAATGTAAAAATGGTCTATTTCACAGTCACTGGCTTCTCAAAGAGTCCAGTACTTCTCACTTAATCTAGGTTTATGCTCCTCTGCAAAAAGAAGTCAAAAAAGTGATTTTGAAGCTGACGTATTTCAGTCTAGCACAGTTAAACCTATTCAAGCTCTTTTCCATATTCACCCTTCTAGCTGCTGAGTTCAGGTCTTGTCGTCCCACTGGGGATGTCTGTGAATTCCTGTGATACCAACATCGAGGGAAATCATATTCTGTCTTTAGTCGGAAGTAGAAAGGAAAAAATTCCATTTCTTTGATAAGAAATTGCATTTGCTTCCCAAAACTCATGAGGAAATTTTAACTTGTCTGAGTTTGCTGCCACAACCTCAAATGCCTTTAAGTATAAAAACTTCATTTCCAGTAGTTGAACTTTCTGTACCAACTTGGGGTTTGATTTCTTCCTTGGCTAGCTTCAGCGTCCTTATCCATAGATATGTTTCTCTTTCAAGCATCTTTTACTCAAAATAAATTAATCCAAAAAAATTCTCCACAACAGCCTGAAGAGCATTCCTTATAGATGTGCTTAGGAGAAACTTCCAAGAAGCAAATGAGGTTCTAAGATGAGAAGGTCAGAGACAGAAATCAAGCCAATTTTGATTTAAAATGCCCATTTGTTATGATTTGCCCATTTAAAGGACCCATTGGTTATGATTTGTCCCCCCCCCCCCAAGCCTCATGTGGTCATAGGGTTTATTTGGCTGAATCTTGAGTGTGTGAGTGATTCACAGTGCAATGCTGAGATTAAGGTTCCTGGGATTAAGGGTGTAAGTGCTACACCTGCCCTAGGGCAGGCAGCCTGCATACACTCACTGTAAGGGACAGAGAGAGGCTTGTCCTCTCTCTCTCTCCTCCGTTGTTGCTTTTGCTGTCTTCCACTGCCATGAACTGTTGGCTTTCTGCCATGAGTCACTCTGCCTTGGAGTCAGCTGATTATGAACTAAAACCTCTACAAACTTTGAGCTAAATAAACCTTTCCCCTTTTCACTGTGGGCGTCGGGTATTTTATCTTAGCAACAAGAGAAAAGTAACTAATGCATCATTTAAACAGTGAACCTCTGAAATAACTCCACAAGGTACTGCATTTGTAATAGGAAGCCATGTGGGTGTCCATTAAATTTTTGTTACGTTAGTTTCAAACCCAGCTTGTTGCTTTCATGGAACAATATTTGGGATTAGGCAGAATTTGAACAGAGGTAGCCTACAAGGAAAGTTATTTCCTTTTGCAGTATAAATAACCCACCTGGTAGTGTATTGGCGGATGGCCATCCTCCCTTGAAATGATTCAAGCCAAGATTTGTCCTTTCCTGGTCTAAGATTTTTCTAGAACCTTGTTTACCAGCAACTGCATCCTTCCCTTATTAAGGTTCAAACTATACAAGAAAGGAAAGGGGGAAGCTTGTCTGTCAGCAAAATCTCTAAATATTCCATTCTAGAAAGCCAGTTGGCAGTTGGTCAGCCATTCAGTGCTGAAAGGTCCCAAGACACCTGGATCAGGTGCAGCCTTTCTTAAATTAACTGTACAAGAGCTGCATAATCAGATGCTATCAACCGCCTTCTAAGTCCCCATACAGATCACCCACCAGGTGTGCCAAAAATAGATTTATAGCAAAAAATATCTGTTCCACTTTTCTGTCTTGGATGCCTAAAATACCATCATTAAAGATTTCTGTCTTCATACTGAAAAGCTGAACTCTGAAGTCAGAGGTGTAGGACTTTGCCCTGGTATTGTGGCAAATCACTTAATCTTTTAAATCTCAGTTTTTTGTCTAAAAATTTGATTACTGATACCATTTTTCATGTTATGAGGATTAATGAGACTTTAGTTTTTTCAAACTTTGGTACATATGAACTTATCTTGGATGTTTGTTAAAAATGCATATTCTCAGGTCTCTTTCAAAAGATAATGTGCATCTACTTATGTTGTAAATGGCAAGATCAAAAGAAGTAATTGTTCTCATCCTGGGCAGTCCTGTATGAGTTAACATTTGAGTGGCAACCATCCTGAAAGTGAGTAATTTGAAAAGAAAAGAAGTTTATTTCTTACAAATCTGGAGGCTGAGAAAGCCACATCTGGTGATGATCTCCTCACGGCAGAGGCCCAAGACATCACAAGCAAACTCATGGTGAGACTCCCACCAAGACCCATTAACTTACTAACCCATGAGTGGGTCGTCAGTCCCCTGCGGGAGGTCCAACTTCTCAAATAACATTAACATATGACTTTGGGGATTAAGTTTATTACACGTGAAATTTGGGGGACATAGTACAGCATGATACACATCAAGAAAGTTAGTTGCATTAAAGAAACTGCTATTCACTGAATATCTAATATGATCTAGACCCATGACACACATTATATTATTTAATCATGTGAGGTGGAGATGGGTACTCCCATATGATAGACAAAGACATTGGAAATTGAGACTGGGTGAATTGTAAGCCTTTTGTTTAGCATTGCATAGATAATAAATGACAGATTCCGTCTGTGGACCTTACTTTATTTCCTCCAAAGCCCCAGTTCTTTCCACTCTTCTAGACTTAATTTATGGATTAGATACAGATCCTAAATGATCATAAGAGGAGTTAAGACTTTTAGAAGTGGAAAGAAGTATGTAAGTGGGTAGCTGAAATGAATAGACACTTTTCAGAAGAAAAAATACAAATGGCCAATAAGCACATGAAAAAATATTCAACATTTCTGGTTACTAGAGAAATAAAAATTTAAACAACACTGAGATTCCATCTTACTCCAGAAAATATGCTATCATCAAGAAGTCAAATAATGATAAGTGCTGGGAAGGCTGTGGAGAAAAAGGAACTCTACTACATTGTTGGCGGGAATGTAAAATAGTACAACCACTATGGAAATCAGTGAAGAGATTCTTTAGAAAGTTAAAACTAGAAATTCCATTTAGTCCAGCCATTCTCCTTTTTAGGTATTATCCCGAGAAAAGCTAAAGACATCATATTACAGTGATACATGCATGTCCATGTTTATAGCAGTACAATTCATAATAGCTAAATCTCAGAAAAAACCTACATGTCCATCAACAGATGGATGGATAAAGAAAGTGTAATATTTGTTTTGAAGAATTTTTCTTTTTTTAATGGGAATCAAACTCACAATCTTGTGCCTGCCAGACAGGCGCTTACTCCACTGAGCTAAATCCCCAGCCTACACAATGTGGTATTTATGTATCATGGAGTACCACTCAATCATAAAGAAGGATAAAAGTTGAGTCATTTGTAGAAAAATAAATGTACCTTGAAACGATAATGTTAATTTAAATAAATCATACACACAAGCTTAAATATCAACAGAGTGTCTCTTACATGAGAAACCCAAATATAAATGAAGAGCAAAATAAAAAGATAGATAATAGCAAGTAGGGAGAGAGATCTTTCTTAAGTGAAAAAGGGATTAAAAGATGGAGGGGGGTTAAAAAAAAAGAATTGAGATGTATCAGGTACATGTAACAACTCCTCACAAGGAACACAGTCATTAATGCAAACCTGTACTAATAAAAAATAAACACTGAAAAGAAAATGAAGGGATTTGAAAGTGCAAACACAAAAAGTTTCCCTTCCGTCCTTGTGCATCTGCCGTCTGACGCTCTTCCCGTCGGCCTCCCACTTTTTACACAGGCTGTGGAACCTCGGGGTCATAATTTCCTTTATTACATCTCTGTCCCAGTGACACAGCCTGGCTCACTAGCAGCCCTCACACACAGTAGGCACCACGGTGGCTCCGAGGGTGCTGGAGATGCGTGGGAAAGGGCTCCCACCCATGTCTGCCCCAGTGGCAGAGAAAGATCAGGGCAGGCGAGCGCCTCTTTTATAGAAAGGGTGTTTCACACATTGCCTTTGGGAGTCAGAAAATGATCAGAAGAGCTGCTAACATTTTTTGAGCACTTGCTGCCTAACAGGAACTGCTCTAGTATTTTTTAAACTTACCTTAATCCTCTCGGTTCTCCCCTAATGGAGAGGCAGGGTTGCACTATGTAGCTCAGGCTGGCCTTGTGCTCACGTTGTAGCCCAGACTGGCCTCGCTTAAGCCACTGTGCCAAATTCCCGGTCTTTTGGATTTTTTGAAGCTGGTGACCGATTCCGTTTAGGGCAGTGGTGGGGAACCTATGGCACACGCACTGCATTGGTCACGCAGAACCCTCGATGTAGGCACGTGAGCCAGGGCGTCCCGCAGCTGAACGTCAGATAACAGTAGTTTTTCCCTAAACTAAAATGTCACTATTCAGGTTTAATAGCAGTGTTGGCACTGTGCAGTAAGTAAGTGGGCCTTGGATTGCAGTTGGGCACTTGGTCTCTGAAAGTTTTGCAGTCACTGATTTAGGGCATGGATTCCACTATGGGTTTATATGAACTCTTCTGTCCCTCCCCTAGGCAGCCAGCCTTTCTGCCGTGAAAAGCCCTGCTTTATGGTCGACTGTAGACTGTACCCTTCAAACAATCTGTTCACTTCCCAACCTGTGATATTGGTCATGAGGGAAACTAGTCTGAATGATTTGACATGACCCAGCATTGCCACTAGAAAGATAACCCAAACTGGAACTCGCGGGCTCTCATTTCCTGGTGTCATTGTGCAAAGGGCTGTATCTTCTCATGCATCCTAAAGGAGTTCCCTCCGAAGGAGAATTTCACAGAAACACATACCTGTGCAAGGTGAACAAGAATCCAAATTCCACATGGCCGTGACCTGTGGGGAAAGGACAGGAAGGAGGCTTTTCAGAAAAGAATTGATCTCAAGTGGTGTGTGAAAGACGAGAAGGGGACACAGAAATGAATTATCCTGAGAGAAAGTCTGTTCTCAGAGCAGTAGCTTGGGGTTGGGAATCACGGGAGTCAGGAGAGAAGAGGCCTCTGGGGAAGAGTTGCCACCCTCTCATTGCCCCTGCTCCGAGAACTGGCCCCTGTTCACATGGAGGGACCCCCACTTACCACACCTGACTCGGGAGACCCTATTTTTTCTTGGCCATAACTTCATGGTGCAGGGACCCCTGACCTGAATGGAAACAATCAAGTCTGTCTCTGAAAAATCTGGAAATTCGAATGTAAGACAAAGACATCAGGAGTCCGAACTCTTGAGTGAAGACAGTGGCTTGGACCTATTGCCATGGCTAATGGCTGGATCTGCCCTGGGTCCAGACACAGCCCAGGCTGGCTGTTCAGGTCCCTCCCTCCCCCCCACTCTGCATCCCTCCCTCCCTGCCTTCCCTCCCTCCTTCCTTCCATGTCTAAGTTAGCTACGGTTGGTTTCCATTATCTGGGACTGGAAGAGCCTCGTCTAAGACAGTGAGAAAGCTGGCCAATGCCTCTGCAGCTTCAGTGCTGCCTTCCCAGCTCTGATGGAAGGAAACCAATTCCTTCTAAGTAAGACTGACAGCTCAGTTAACTGGAAAGTAAGGCTTCACTGAAGTCTGAAAGAATTTGAGGGTGGAAACCAAGAAAAGTAGCTTCTTTTCCTCTCCTTAAATCATTTACACTATGTTTCAGGGAAAAAGATTAAGGCCCAATTATGACGGACTCCAGCTGCAGGTGGCTAAGAAGCCTCCCACTCCATGATGGCCAGAATAAATCACTGGCTGCTGAACCAGACTGATTGCCTCAGGATATCTACAACAGGGCTGAGGAACCTGCATTCTAAATGAGTCCTCTCATTAAATTTTATGTTATTATTTAGAATATATCTATATCTATATCTATCTATATCTATATCTATATCTATATCTATATCTATATCTCTCCTCTGCAGCTTCCTATATTAGTTTCCCAGGACTCCCTAAATAGGTGAATCCAAACTGGGTGGCTTAGAACAGCACAAGTTGATTCTTTCCCAGCCCTAGAGGCCACAGGCCTGAAACCCAGCAGCTGGCAGGCACATGTCCCCACTGAAGGCTCTCAGGAAGGGTCCTCCCTCGCCTCTTCTAGCTCCCGCCAGCAACCCTCGGCTTGCAGCTGCGGCACTCCAATCTCTGCTCCACTGTCCCATGGCCTTCTTGCTATGAGTCTGTGTCCCTATCTTCCTCTTACTATCAAGACCCTGGTCACTGGATTAAGGCCCACTCTAGTCCATTAGGACTTCATTTATGCTTGATTACATCTGCAAAGACCCTGTCTCAAATAAGGGCACATCCACAGGTACCAGGGGCTAGGAGTGGATGTATCATTTGGAGCACAAAATTCAACCCATCTATGGGCATCTGTGTTTTCTTCTAACCTTTTTCCAAATGATAAAGCAATGGTGAACAATTCTTTCCATTGAGGCTGAGCTGTCGCCTTCTCTGGCTATTCCTCTATGATAAATGTCTAAGAAAGATTGATGGGTCAGGCGGAGTATCAGTTAGAGTTCACTCAGGAAAACAAAACATTTTTTATAACAGTAGGAAGGTAATGCAGCAACAAAAAAAAGTAATTATGCAAGTTCTAGAAGTGGTTGCAGAGCCATCAGGGCTGTGAGGCAGCTCCGCATTTGGGGGCGAAGTCACCGGCAGCTCTGGGAGCCCCAGGAGTGTCACAGGCGTCGAATGGGGGCTGGATTTTCAGCAGAACTTCAGAGATGGCATCCACAGAGAGAGGGCACCTACCCTCTCCTTCCTCCCACGCCCAGCCTCCCATACACTGTAATAAATCATAGGTCCTTGTAGTTACAAAGACAATATATATTCATCATCAGAAATTTGGAAACTAGAAACACAAACCAAAACATTAAAATTCCCTTTTGCCTTTTCACTCAGAGATAACTACTATTAATGTATATGTGTGCATATATAGGAATTATAAATAAAAAACCCCAAGTATATATATATATATATAAGAAATATGAAATTATAGCATTCTATACATGCTTTTTGGTAGCTTCACTTTTAATCTTGATAATGTATTGAGGAAAAGTAAAACTTTGTTTTGATACTGAATTGTTTGATGGTCATTTGGCAGTCTATCATTTGAGTATAATTTCAACCTGTTTTCTGTTTTAAATTTCTCAGTTGTTTAAAGTTTAAAAATTAAGGAAACTGATTATACATAGTGATAGAGGCTTTGAAAATAAAACACGATTTTGGAGGGAAAGGAGACTATCATAGATTGGTCCGGGAAGGCCAAGAATGGTGAAATTTTTTATGCTTTCTTTATATTCACTCAATTTTGGTGAGGCAGGTGGCATAATTAGATTCATTTTACAGCTGGGGAGACTGAGGGACAGACAGCAGTGTCACTTGTCTAAAGTCACATAGTTCATGTGGTGAAGTGAAGCTTGGAAGGTAAACCATCTTGGCCCAAGAGCCAAGATTTAAACCACAACACTGTCCCCTCCCTGGTAATTCAGTAGGTGACTCACAGGGTTAACTACCTAAATAACATTTACACTGTGTTAGGTATTGTAGGTGATCAAGAGCTGATTTAGATTGTGGGAGGATGTGCACAGGTGACACATAAGCAACACACCATTCTACCTAGGGGACTTAATTATCAGCTGATTTTGGCATCCTGGGGTCCTGAACCAATATTCTTGTACCTGTGGGTTCCAATGGATGACTCTGTGTGTGTGTGTGTGTGTGTGTGTGTGTGTGTGTGTGTGTGTGTTAGTAAGAGAATGAGTACTTGCATGCATTCTTTGCTATTAACCATAATAGTATAATCAACTCTGTATAAACCCAAAAATGAGACAGAGGATAGTAGTTTCCCCTCAGAACAACATAATAAAATTACTGCCCCTTGGAAATATTCTCAGAAATAGAGGGACCTTGTCTTAAGCTCTGTGTTCACCCCAGGTGCAGAAACTTACTCTTCCCAGGGGAGGCAGCTTCCCAAAGTATAACTTCAAACAAAAAACAATCCATTAGCACATCAAGGATTCAGACCAAAAGACTCTGTGGCCCTAAGGAAATCAAGGCCTCCAGGAGCCTGAGGAGAGGAAATGCTGCGCGGGTCCACCTAGGACAGAGCAGGCGGAGACGTG
>RJWM01021536.1:0-35189 GCA_004363535.1 Dasyprocta punctata
CCATGGTTTGAAAATGCATTCTTTTCTCATCCACTTTTTCTTTATGAATGTCTCCACAAAAGCAACTGAAACCGTTTGGAATTAGATATGATTGAAAAGTTGCCACAAAGCAAAACATGCATAGAGTTCTGACTGCCTATTACCTCACTTCCTCCATTAAGTGCGTGAATCATGACTCTTAGCCTTATGTTTTTTAAATATTAATACCTCATGATTGAATAAATGAACCCAACTGAAAAAGAATATTGCAGTCTAAGTTCTGCTTAGAGTTAAGTTAGCTTCTAACGTAGTCATCATTTCCCACAAAAATACTTATTTCATTGTTGGAGTGAATTAAATCATTATCGTACTTACCAATTTTATTCATTTTTGTTGTTTATTTTTATCTGTTATTCACTTATCAGAATATTGATTAAGTAGCTTGTATCTAATGTAATGCTTTTAAAATATGTATGCATATAGGTACAAATAGATAAATGAATTCATACAGATAAATTTATGTCAAGTTTATGTTTTTAAATTCATATATATATATATATATGTATTTACATTAAGATTTGCTTTTCCAGTTAAGTAGTTCTCTGCTGGACCAGACCCAAAAACATCACAGTGATTGTAGGAAGTCACACTGGGCTTGTTAGTCAAAGCAGGAAACACTTAATAAAATGGTTAATGTAAAATAGGGAAAAGTGTATATGCAATAAGGAAAGATATTTCCTCTCAAGATAATCTATCAAAATCACCTGGCTAATACTGTATTTTATTTGTAAAAAAATCTATATATAATTTTTTTATTTTCTAAGCAGAAAATACAGTTCTAGAGATTTTAAGGACTTTATAATTTTCTTGATAAATGTAATTATTGAAAGCAAATTAGAAACTATCAGAGAAATGAGCTTCACATATAATACTTGCTTCTCAAACATGATTAGTCTACCAGCAGTATTAGGGGCTTCTACCTAGCACTCCTGAATCAGAAACTCTGAAGATCTAGCTATCAATGGAATCTCCAGGTGACTGTGATAAATAGTGAAGACAAGATGACAGGCACTTCTTTGTTTCTATAGTTTTGATTATTCTGAACATATTTTTATTGTAATAATTTTTCTAAACTTATGGAAATTTGGTTTCGGTTTCAGATATTTTGGAAAATGTGTGTTCTGCTGTTTCGTTCCCTTCACATCCTTCCAATGATGGTTCTGAGAATCAGAAAAAAAATGTAACTTTCAGAAATCAATTGCTAGTGAACTTCACTAAATTTACTCTTTATCATAAACATATTTTATATGATTCTGTAAGGTTAACTTACACTGGGGAAAATGATAAAAGGAAAACAGTAGGCTTTTCAAGCTTTTCCTGATTTATGTCTATTTTGTCTATATAATTGTTTAACATAATCGACATATAAGGAACAATAATTGATATTAAATATAAATATAGCTTTCATTTCCATCATATCATAAGACATAAGTATTTGCTACTATAAAAACTGAAGATTAATGATGAGTGATTAGGTTGGTAAAGAGATTTATGGGTGGGATGGTATTCTCACTGGTTAAGAAAGGTAAGAATTTGGAGAAGTGCATTATGACTCATATCTAGATGTCCCCCCAAGACTCCATGGTTTTAGGTAGAGCTTTTCAGAATTGTTGAATCTAGAGTGTATCATGCTGGGATTATCATACCTTAGATTAAGGGTATGTGAGTAGTAAATTAGTCCACTGATAGGTCTGGCATAGTTCTGGGTGTGGACAATGGAATGGACCCTCCTGCGTGTGGATGGCACCATCCAAAGACAGAGTAACTTGAAAAGGATAAAGAGGAAAGGCAAGCTACTGCTGCTTCCTTGCTAGTTTGCTGCCTTCCTGCCTTCCACCCACCATGAAGTGTTTCTCCTCTCTATCCTGTCACCTGCCTTGGAGCCAGTCAGCTATGAACTAACCCTCTACAAACTGTGAGATATAATAAACCTTTCCTCCTTTTTCTTTGGGTGTTGTGTATTTGGTGTCAGCAACGAGAAAAGTGACTAAAGTAAGACGAAAATAAAAGGACATCCCTAGAAAAAGTTATCAGAGTAAATAATGAAAGAATCAACTCAGCAATACTCAGGTTACTCACAGCTCTTGGTTGTGGCTTTGCCAATTTCTTACACTTTTCTGAAAGTTATGTGCTTGTGAATGTGCTTCAGAGCACAGTTTTTTTTTCCTTGGACTCATGGTGTTCAAGGTTTATTTTGGATAAGAGTTTATAGAGAGGTTTTAATCCATAGTCAGCTGGGTCCCAGGACATGGCAGAGGGACATGGCCAAAAAGGATAGCTCATAGCATGGTGGGCAGGAAGCAGAGAGAGATCAAGAGTAAAAAGAGATGTTTAACCCTTGCAGACCATGTGCCTCCCACTAGGATTTAACTCCCAATGTCTCCTTTAGCAATAAACTCATCAGTGGATGACCACCCCACTCCGGTGATCCAATCACCTCCCCAGATCTTTGTCTATGAATAAGTGAGGTCTTGAGGGGACACCGAGATATAAACCATAGCCATAAAAAATAAGAAACCTGGATTTATAATGTAAGGACCAGCAGATATGTAAAACATTCCAACTTTTTAACAAGTATTTATTTTAATCCTAAAAGATTTGCTTAAAGTTATTTACCATAAAGAAAAGAAAAAAAAAAAAACCTGACAATAAATTGTGGAAAACACATTGCTCTCAATCTCTTGGACTTAATCCAAAGTCCATTTTGGTTATCCAGACAAACCTCTTTATTTTATATCATTTGATTTATTTATAATTCAATTTTTTTCTTTTTTTATTTTAATACTTAAATAAACTAAAAGGGCAGTTTTATAAGACTTAAAGGTGACATTATGTGAGACATTGAACTCTGCATCGGTTATAATGAAAATACCAACTCAGTGAAATGGAGCCTTTAAATGACAGCTGGTCAGTGGGTGAGGTTCTGCTACTTCTTTCCATCCATCTCCTCTATCTGTGCCTTTCTCTTTGTCATGCATGTTAAAGGTAAAGCACTATAAGTTTTTTTACCCTTACTCTGCCATGCCTACTAGCTAATTCTTACATTACATTTAAATTCTTATTACACTACACTCTATAGTTTTTACACTCAAAGAAGAGTAGAGACAACCATAGTGATCTGGTTGACAATTATAATGTGCTATTTTTCTCTCTACTATAAAGATTAGACCTCCAATTTTGAAGTATGAGAGTATTTTCTCTTTTGTCTACCCTCCTGCTCTTACAGGAATAGACCTACTCTTCCCAGCCATGAAAACCCTTTAATTTCTAGGCATATGCTAGATGCAGTATATATTCCTCTTAATCAAACAGATAGGTGTATGGTATATAAGAATGAATTTTATAGATTTAACATTCATAACTTTCTGTACTACAGCTTTCTATATTAAGCTATGTGATTACCCAGAGTTTAATGCAATGAAAATGCCTAAAGATTTGTTGCTCAAATGAATTTTTTACAATAATTTTAATGGCTTTGTCTTGATGTACCAAGATGCCATGCATATTAAGTTCTGATTATTTCTCAAATGGCTGAAATTAGTTATCATTTTCACCTACATTCTCTTTTAATGAGAAAATTAGCTTCTCTTTTCTTGCATTGTCCTTGGGGTAAGTGGTAAGGGCATCGAAGAAAGGAAAGAGACTGCAAAATAGTGCTTTTGTGTCGTGTATTTGTTAATGAACTGAGTTCATGACATTTTCCAAGGAAAATTAAATATGCAAATGGAAACACTGGCTGAGTTGAGGAATCTTCATATGTTTAACATGAGATAACCTGTAAAAAATTATTTTGAAAAATGACTGTTTTGTAATATTCATCCTTTATGGTTACCATTCATCAAGATGGCATTACTGTGAGCAATTATTCAGTGATTTAGATGTGTTCCAATAAGGAAACAGAACTCCCCGCTACTTGCTTCACAAAAACAATGTCAAACTTAACATTATTTCTGGTCAACATCATATATATATACATATATATATATATGTGTGTGTGTGTGTGTGTGGTATACATTATAAATATGTGAAATGATATGACTTAATCTTCATATAAGTCTAAATGTACATTAGTTTTCTTTTTAACCTAGGATGAAATTAAAATTTAAAGCAGCTAAATAAATTGTCTAGAGATTTATATTTTAAAAAGAGGGCATCTCAGATACTAGGCTAGTTCAAGCACTCATTATACTTCTGCAGATTTTTTAAAAACACAAATTTCCTTTTACTTAAGCCACATGTAGCAAATAAGAAGAGTATAAAGATTATTGTCAAAAGTAAAAGATGCTTCACTCTTACCTACAAGAAAATGTTCTTGCAACCTAGAAATTTATAAGGGCTATGACATAATGTCTCCTTAGATGTGCTGTCTAGCACCTTTATTGAAATGTGGAGCCAAATGCTTTTAAGTGCCTTTTACTTAACTGTGCCATAATCTCAGAAACAACCAAGCCAGGTCTAGTCATCTTATGACCTAAATAGGTGAGACTGTTTAATGCTTTCTACCTGCTTCCCTACTCATTGCAGTTCACTCCTGCCTTCTATTCCAGTGATGACTCTAGAGGCTGTGTGTGTTCCATTGTTGCCCTCCAGTTCAGAATCTTCTGAGTATGAAGGAATTGCAGAAGAAGAGATGATGGAAAATAAATGGAATTATGGAGAGATGTAAATCTAGTTTATCAGTTAGTTTAAAACATTTACTAGAAATACCTTTTGTCTTTTCAAATTCCACAAGATAGGAAAACAAAGAAAATAACTTTTCATTGTTATTTAAGTTTCTAGACATCCAGAACTGTGAACCATACTTGGAAACAGAAACTGAGTGAAAAGTGTGAATAAAAACTCAAGAGTTAGTGCATTTACTATGTTTTGAATTGTGTGTGTTTCTGGCAGAATCACATGTGAGAAATAATTTAAATGTCAGTTGAGGTTATGTTAGTTCAAACCAAATTCTGTTTCTAACTAGAAGAATATACCAGCACTGATGGTTGTTAGAAACCATTTAGGGAAGGTCATATTTGAGGCACTAACTTCAGAAAGAGCCTCCTGTTGTTCTATTGTCTCTGGTTAGACTCCAACCACCAAACAGTCAACAGTTTCAAGCGTTGCATTCAGGATGGATTCTAGCAAACCAGTCTATTTTTATTCTCCTAAAACCTCAAACACAAGGGTAATTAGTAAGCAATTCAAATTGCCTTGCTGTCTGAAATAACCAAATTTCAATATGATGTATATACCATCCCTTTTTCTACTATGGTTTTCCCTGTAATTGGAGCAAGAATATCAAAGTTAGACAGAATCTGAGAGCATATCTCTTGTCCAGAAGTTTCATATACAGTAGAAAATACAGAGCACCATAAACATTAAATAAGTTTCTCAAGGATGAAATTCTGTTAGTCTTATAGCTTAAAATAGAAGAATTTCCTTTTCATGACATTACATAGTTATCATTACACTGAATTAGCTTTAAAAAAAAAAGAATCGCAATTTGTTTCTAAAGTATGTCAATGTAAGTAACTTAATTATATTTTACATTTTATAGTAGACATTCTTCACTATCACTTGAACAACTACTTTTTTTTTTTTTTTTTTTTTTTTGGTACCAAGCAGGCACTTAGGCCACTGAGCTAAATTCCCAGCCCTTCCACCATCACTTGAAAAATCATATTTTTTACTTGTTGATGTTGTTTTTGTTATTTTTGTTGCCATACTGGAATTTAATTTGGTGCCTTCACACTGAGCTACATCCTCAACCCTTTTTAATTTTATATTAGAGACAGGATCTTGCAACGGCAAGCAGAAACACCAAAATGACACCCAGAATTTGGAGGCACATTTATTTAACATTGGATGGACATTAATTAGGGATCAGTTTTTCCTTAAAATGTCAGGTTCTGATCTCTGGTGGTCTAGGGTTTATATGGGATAAGCAAGCAGGAAGTACAGTGGCAGAATGATTTGCCAATTGGGGATTGCTTTCTACAGTATGCACCATACTGACCAGTTTATGCATCACAGTGGCCAGTCATTTCTAAGAAACAAAAGTAACAGGAATTGTAACTGAAACTATTACCTGGGCAACTAACATACTGAAGTATAATGGTTGGGGGAGGCAGCATCTTCTGCTACATATTCCTCCTCATTTACTTTCCCTGGCAAATTTTTGCTGGGCATATTACATGTGATCTTCTGATACAAGGTCCAACTAGAAGCATTAATATTAGGGTTATCAGCAATCCTAGTATGGACCTCAGCCAAGGTCCCCAAGATTGTCTTATTACAGAGTTTTCCCTAAATTGTTTAGGAAACGACATAGGCCTGTATATTCTGTAACATTACTCTAGCAGGGAAGTAAGGGAGTTAATCTGATCTAGGAAAGCATCCAATGTGTCTTGGACACTCATCAAATCTTGATCAAGTGTTTGATTGATTGTTCTATTCTCTTAGGGAAACCTTCCATAGAGTTTAAGGCAAAAACCACAGCTAGCAGGGGTGTGGGGAAGCAAGGACTGGGGAAAGCATCCTGAATGTATTGAGGTGCGGAACAATCCCGTGAACTGTGTCCTCAGGTTCAGAGCAGTGCTCTGAGTGTGTCTCTTCAGAGTGGCTGCAAATTTGTGCCTGGCAGAAGGGATAAGGGGCAAGAATCCCAGTCAGTCTGGAACTAGTAACTTTTTGACAGAGGGAAATTTTGAAAGCAGAGAGTTCTGTTCCATTGTCTACCAGGAAAGTCACAAGTTTGCCCCTGACTTTTGCCAGTCAGGGTTATCAGGGGCCCAATTGGATAGAGCTTGGTGTGTCCTATCCATCCAGGCCCTATAGGTTGGGTAGGCCTGTATAGTCAGTTTATTTTTTGTCTTTCAGATGGAGAGGGCTTTTGTGTGTGTGTGTCCGTCAGGGCTGATAGTACAATTTTTCCTCAGACAAAATGTAAAACTCAGAAGGAATTGCTGACAGTCATCTTGGGTGAGCATCAGATTATCCCCTCTAACCAGGATAGGAAGCAAAAAGGTCTGGAGAGAGGGCCTCTGTGATTGAATGCAGGCAATAGCCACCTCGAATCAATACAATTTACTGGAAGTGGATGAGCTTGGAGCAGGGAGAGAAGTTATAGTTGTGAGCAGCAACTACAGTGGTTGACAAGAGTGCCAAGACGAAGTTTTCAGGAAAAATGAGCTTCTTTTTTTCTTTCTTTTTTTAAATTTGATATGCAGGGAGTGGTTTGGTCATTTTTATTTCCATAATCTCAGAAAAGTCTTCCACTCCTATAGTCAGGGACTGTGGATTTTGACTAATTAGTTCCCATCTCTGATCTCCTACATGTGTGTTTTCTAGTTGAACAATGACACAATAGACAAAGGATGGGTGGCTTTCAAAGACCGTTCAGTTTCCTGCCTGGCCATACCCTTCTGGGGACTTTGGTGCAGTTTAGCTAAGGAGAGTAAGAGACCTCTATTATGCCATATATTGATCACCGTGGAACTGCAGGTAAGGGTCCAATCAGCCACCACACTCGTGCTTCTCACTCTTTGCACACAGACAAAGCAGCCTATTGCTTATACTATTTGTTCCACTCGCACATTCAGATCCTCTGAGGGGACTCAAGAAACCTCGAGGGTGTGCCTTCCTGTTGAAACCTTAAGAGACCCTTGCTCTATCTGTGAGGGTCATGACCAGTGACCAAAGAAGCCAGCATGGTTGGTCATCCCAGCCAATGAACGAGATGCACCAACAAACAAAAATACTAAAGCAACACCCAAGATTTGGAAACAGATTTATTTAATGTTGGACAGGTACTGACTAGGACTAGGAATCAATTGTTCTTTAAAATGTCTTGCCCTGATCTCTGGTGGTCTACAGGTTATATGTGATAAGCAAGCAGGAAATACAGAAGTAGAATGGCTTGTCAATTGGGGATTATTTCTTACTATATGCATCATCATGATCAGCTATCCATCACAGTGACAGCCCTTTCTAACAAATAAAATTAGCAGGAGCAGTAACTGGAACTATTACCTGGACAGCTAACAAGCTGAAGTGTACTGGTTGGGAGTGGGATGTGGTTCTTCTGCTCCAATCTCACTAATGCACTTAGTTACCTAGGGTAGACTAGAACTTGTGATCCTCCTGCCCCAGACTCCCTGAGTGCTAAGATTACCCATGTATGCATCCTTTTCTGGGTATCAAGTTAAACACCGATCACCTCATCACATTCACACACCAGGAATCTATAGCGTTTCTGCAGAAAATGGATACATCATTCCCTTCTGGTGCTCCTTGTATAAAGGAAGCTTTTCTATATCTCAATTCATTATAGCAAATTGTGATGGAACAGTTATTGTGGATTTATATAGACTTAAAAAAAGTCCTTATGTACACTTTGGAATCACACCAAGAAACTTTTGATGAAAACTTTTCCTATTGCATCAGAAGTTTTGACTTGGACTGCAATGAGGTTAAAATTTGGCTAGGGCTTGTCTACATTTTTCTGTTTTTCTTTATTTCTAAATTTTTGTCTATCTCTAATATACCACATGTTGTATAGTTTGCCACTTGTAAAGCTGTGATTTCTGCATAGTTTTAAAACAATTTTCCTATGAGATTGTCAAAATGATGTTCTCAAAAATATTCCTTCGTTTATTTATCCAATAAATATTTAAAATCTAATATGTACTCCATGGTGTGCAAAAATGAATTAGGAACCTCTAAACTGATGAACTAATGAAATAAAGAAGGATGCAAGTCAAGTAGTATATTTTGTCTCTAAGGACATCTTCAAACTCGTGTGTGCATCGTAATTCCCTAGTGATAATTCCCTTGGGGCAATCTGTATTGTTGCAAGTGGTTACCTGATCTAAAAAACGCAAGTTCTTCTCTGAGTAACAAAAGTGAAAATTAAAGGAAAACACCTGCACAGTAATTTTGCCAATCACCAGAGCATTTCTGGTGAAAGACAGTTTTTCCTAGGGGGTTGCTCATCAAATCTTCCTGAGTATTTTTGACAGTAACATCAGGCATTTTTTACTTCTACTGAGTTGAAACAGAATAGTGATGTATAACATTTCAATTGCTTACCCCACAGAAGAAAGCTATATATTAGAAGTTAAAATAGAAAGACTTCAAAGAAGTGACGTGTGATATGTGATATTCTCTCAGT
Source organism: Dasyprocta punctata (assembly GCA_004363535.1). Lineage (NCBI taxonomy): Eukaryota > Metazoa > Chordata > Mammalia > Rodentia > Dasyproctidae > Dasyprocta > Dasyprocta punctata. The sequence goes on from RJWM01021536.1 coordinate 9,194, forward strand.
TCTCTTAATGACATATTAAAATGTTAAACGACCAAATTCTTCTCTTCATAGAAAAATATCCAGTTGACTAGCAGCTTCCTTAACGTGGTAACTTTTTAAGTAGAATCTTAAATGAAAATAGGAGGTAAACCGTTACTTAGGTGAGTTGAAACACTGGAGGAATTTGTAAAACAAAGCAAAAGTTGTCAGTTGAAAATACATCTTGCAAAATTTACAGCAATAAAATGTAGTATTTTCTGTTGAGAATATATATTTATTATTTAGATTGTATGAAAGTGAGAATTACATGAAGAAGATAGGGTGTAAAACAATGTGTTAACATTGAATTTTTCTGTTTTCAAGAAACACAGCTTTTCATGCTTGAATATACATATATATATATATATATATACACTCAAGAGAAATGAAATGAAAACTTATTTGCACATCAAAATTTGTACATTATTCACATTGCACAAAAAGTGGAAAGAATTTAAATTTCCATCAGTCTATGAAAGAAAAAAAGTGGTATGTTTAATGAAATACTATTTGAAAATAAAAAGAGAGAAGTACTTATAATACATGGATGAATGAAAACATTACATTGTTAGGTGAAAGATAAATCACACACATGAACAAACAACCCATTGAAAGATTCCCTGAGTATAAAGTACATAGAATAGTCCAAGAGATGTAAACCACAGATTAGTGGTTGCTCCTGGAAGCCGGATTTAGGTGAGAATGCAAAAGGAGTGCCGAAGAGTTTTCTTTCTGGGAAGATGAAAACATTTCTAAGATTGTTGGAAGTTACATAACTGTCAATATCATGAGAACATTAAAGTGTACTGTATTTTTTTATTTTTATTTAGTTATGATTGTGAGTCTGGAACCAAAGATCTCATGTATGCAAGGGACACGCTGTACCACTAAGCTGAACCACAACCCATAACTCTTACAACTTGACCCAGCTATTTCCCTTCTTAGTATCATCTCAAAAGAATGAAAGCATCATACCACAGCAATACATATACACCCATATATATAGCAGCACAATCTTTAATAGGCAAATCTTGGAAACAGCCTGAATGCTCATCACCCAATGAATGGATAAAAAAGATGGTGTGTGTGTGTTTTTTTTTACAATGAAGTACTACTCAGTCACAATGAAGGATAAACTTGGAACATTTCTAGGTAAATGGATGCACCTTGAGCCCATGTGCTTAAGGAAAATAAACCAGATGCATATGTGTAAATATTACATTGTCTACCTGGTTTGAGAAACAAAAAGTACAAATAAGGACCAAAATGTATAATAGGTATTGTGAAATAGGAAGAAATTGTTTGAAAAGAAAGGGGAACCAGGATGAGGGGAGGGAGAAAGAATGAAGGAAAAAATGAGGAAATAAGTATAAAATGGGAACAAAGCTTTGTAAACAAGGAGAAGAAAAGGGATTAAGGGGGGAGGGGAATGAGAATGAAAGAGGAATCAAGATACATCATGTATTGCTGGCATGGTGTCGCATGCCTGCCATCTTAGCACTGAGAAGACTGAGGCAGGATAATCACCATGAGTTTGAAATCAGACTGGGCTACATAAATGACTTGAAAGTCCAGGCTGCACTACATAGTGAGACTCTGTTCATATATATATAAATATATGCAGATACAAATTCCTATGACGGGTGTGATCATTATATATAGCTGAATTATACTACTAAATTTTAAGAAAAGAGTTAGAGGGGCAAAAGAAAAGGTATGAAAAAAGTAATTAAATTATGTTATAAATATGTACCAATTCCACACAAGGAATGTAAAACTTATGTACTGAAAACATGTGCTAATAAAAAATAAAATGGTTTCTCTAGCTTGAAAATAAAAATAAAATAAAATGTAAAAAAAATAAACTAATAGTTTGGCACATGGATTAAAGTTGCTATTAAACAACATCTAGAAAATGGACTGAAAAAAACTGTACATCCACAAAATGAAAAGAAGACAATAAAAGAATTACTACATATCAAAAGAAACATTTGATCAGTATTAACTACATACTGCTTATTAATTTGTGTAGGAACAATTGAAATGACGATGCAGGATAATTTTTATCCTGCTTTTGTGAAGTTCAGTGTTCATAAAAGCAAAATATTTTCAGAGGTTATCAGATATTTACTTAGTGAATTACTATTTATATTTGAATTACTCAAAAATCAATGTCAGATTAAATGTGCACTTTGTGTGACCTTAGTGTTTGAAAGTTTTTGTAAACTCTATAGTTGTCAATGCAAACATAGACATTGTTTTTCTTTATACAAACATTTATGTATATAATTGTATTTTATGTGGTTTTGATGCAATACATACTATAGGAATTTATACCGTAGGTATGGAAAAATGTGGCTCAAGCACCTGTACACTTAGGATTCTCTATTCAGAGATGGAGTCCAAGAATAACTTTAGGGGGAATTTCACAATATAAAATTCATGACATTTCTCATAAGGTCATAAAGGAACCTGCACCCTGCCTGCATATTTGAAAGAACGCATCCAAGATTCATTCACTATGCATGGAATACCATATTTTTGTGTTCAAAATATTTATTTAAATTTAATTGTCATTACTGCATACAAAATGTTTCCCAAGGAATTCAAGATCAAATAATAAATCTGGTATTGCAGAGAGGTTCTTATTTTGGTTTGTGTATGGCAGTTCTACATTTAACATCTTATTCAAATTAGACTCTCTCAATATCTGGCACAACCCACTCTGACAGATAAAAAATTGTCTTGTAAAATTATAGGCAGCAAAACACATACACAACAAGGCTCATTTAGTTTGCTTTCAAACTGTTTAAAATCCAATTTCAGAATTGTGTTTTCTTAACTTGAGACTAGTACCCTTAACCAGAAATGCATTACCTTATCACATTTTATTTCAATAGTATGATGTAAAGAGAATTCTGTTTTAGTATAATGCATTTTTACTTATAAAAATGTATTGCAATCATTTTTCTGAAAACAAATGCAATATAATAAGCCTTTGGTAATTTAATTAAGGAATATAGGGATCAAATATGTAATTATAATACTTCCCCATGTTCATGTATGTTGTAGAACACATTACTCCTGTAATTAAAACATGCATACATATATACAAGTATATACAAGGGGAAAAACGTTGAAATATAAACAGTACTTTAGAAATCAAATTTTATTATATGCTCAACAAAGTGCCTTGCATAAGTGTGCCTGGCATAAGTTCTTTCCCTTATAATGCTTGTTAAGTATTTTACTCTGTGTTTCTCTATTTGTGCCGATGTTTCTACCATATTATGCTTCTCTGACTCTAGATGTAAGTTTAATGCTCACTGGGTTAATTGAATTTAATAAAATTATAATGCATCTTTTCATTTCTAATATGTTCAACAATATATTCATATTCCTTGCTTTTTTGGGAGGTTGTTTTGGATACTTTTGTAAATTACCAGCTACTAAGACAGTCTCTTCTCAGTATTTAAATAGTTTAAGTTTTGTCATCCTTTAAAAAATTTCAGTATGTAACAGATTGTTTCTAATTTTCTTCAAGAGAGCACTTTAGGAACTTTGGGTGAATAAACAATGCTGAAAACACATTGCTTTTTCTGCTTTTTTGCAATATAGGGATTGAACCCAAGACTTTTGCAGTGAAATATACCTGTATTATATTCCTTTGGTTAGGGTTAGGGTTAGAGTTAGGGTTGAGGTTAGGGTGAGGGTTAGACAGGGTCTTGCTAAGTCACTAAATTAGTCAGGCTGGGCTCAAATTTGGTATTATCTTGCCTGAGTCTCCCACAGTAATGGGATTACAGGAGTGATGACTGTCTGAGAGGAAAATATGGAACAGTCGAAACTCTTTTCCTATTGAGATTCCAGCATCTTCCCCTCTCCCCTCTTGGGGGGTTAAATAGAAGCACTGCAGCCCCTTAGGGCAGGATGAGTTTGTGCCCCAGACCTTCCGCTTATTTTTGCCACTGACAGATTCATGGTTAAACAATGGGAGGTTGCATTTGACTTTGTACAAGACTAATTATTTTGAGGCTTCCATTTCTTTTTCCTGGAGTTTTTAGTTTGGTAGCCGTTAGATCTTGGGGTTGACAGTGGGCAGCTGCTGAAGTGAGAGCGTTTGGGATGGAGGAAGTACAAGAACCTTGACAGTGTGATTTGAACCATTAAGACCTTTTTACTTTCTCCTAATTCAGTGGTTTTCATTTGGTGGCTCCTGTGTCTTGGGGAAATATTTCCAGACACATTCCTGACTGTGATTCTGGGGGACAGCAGTAAGGTTCAATGGGTAGGGATCAGAGATGCCACTTCAACGCACAGGACACAGGGTCTCCACACCATAGGGTGATGACGGCGACAGAGCTGAGCTGGGGAACTCTGTCCTCGGTGAGCAGCTATATTTAGCCTGACTTCTCCTCCCTACACTTTTCTCTTTTTTTGGTGAAAATGTCTTAAATTAGGTTTCTAACGTTCAGAGTTGAAAAGGTGGCTTAGAGGCAGGATATAGTGAAAGAAATGGGCGAACTACACTAGATAAATGGAATGGATTAAAGGCACTGTACTGGGAAATAGTAACTGATGATGAGTGTGAGGTTGGTCTACCTGCATTACATGGAAGGAATGAGTGAGAGAGGGATCAAAACAATACGTAGGAACAGATTACCACTACCCCGCAAGGCTAAACTATGAAACGTAAGCATTTTGGGTTGTTGGAATAGTATATTTTGATGTCTTATTCTTAAATCACAAAAATACTATTAGTTCACTATAAATTTGGAGAATTTCAAAACTATAATGAAGAAAGTGGTACTCAGTATACTAAGCAACTTTACTCACTATCATTTTATTTATTATTTTGTGACAAACTTCTTTTACAAATACTTTGTGGCTGGCAAATTTGTGACTTAGCAACACCTTGTCTCAAAAAAAAAAAAAATGAGGCTGAGGATGTAGCTCAGTGCATAGAACACAGAAAGAAAGGGAAAGCAAAAGACAGAGGGAGTGGTAAGGGAGACAAGACAGGGAGATGGAGAAAAAGAGGAAAAAGGGGAGGAAAGGAAGTAAGAAGGAGGGGAGTGAGAAAACACAAAACAAGAAATGTTCTGGGCAATAGTTTTTCCATTATTGCTTGTAGGTTTCAGTTTTTCATTCTTTTTAATCTTAAAAGTAATTCTTAATCCATTTGTTCATTAACCACAACTCTAACAAAATATTGATCTATATAGTTTTCCTCACTTAAACCTGCTTTTTATAAAAATCTGACTTTATCACGTAGTGTTAAAATATTAATATTCTTGAGATACTCAGTCCCTATTTTTGTATGTCTATTTTTTAATTTATATTCAACCTACTTCCAGAAATAACTGTGCTAGAACATCTGCCCCATCCCTGAGTGCTCACAGAGGTAGGAATGATTCCCTAATTTCTTCATGAGTTCTCCTGACAACAGTTTGACAGCTTCAAAAATGTTTTTAATGGCCATTATACTCTGCATTTTTAATCCAGATAATTTATAGCAGTAACTTATATAGATTAGATATTTTTTCTCTACACTTAGAATGTAACAGAGGTCTTCTCATTTTACCTGAAACTGTAGTTTTCTCTCAAAATCAGTTGGTACTCAATTCAAGTTGTATTCTTTGTGAAGCATTCTTTTTGCTCTTGCTACTCTCCACATCCAGCCCTCCTCCCTCCTCCCTCTCACTCTGCACACTCTTGATGATACTAATTCATTTTTATAGTAAAATGTTTCACTCAGTTAATTATATCAGCTGGGTTTGTTTTGAGAGGTGTTCCAAATAAATTAAAAATTACATACATACTTAAATCAACATTTTCCTTACTCAGTGTTTAATAACATAGAGAACCTTTAGGAACACCATGTACTCCTTACTTCGTTCTCTTCACTCATTTTAGAGCTACATTCACAAATGCCACATCTAATGAAGAACTGCAGTTGACACTTTGTTTTGAATGATACATATCATGTATATAATAAAAGTTGCAAGTTTTGACTTCATTATCAAGGATTATTTTAATTCTCAACATTGGTTGATTGACAGAGTTTATTAATATTACTCAGCAACTGTGTTTTCTAAAGCATATTTAACTAGGATGCTTTAAAATTTTGTTCTATCTTTTTGAGTTTGCATATGTATGTAGCTCTTTATACCCATTTACGTGTGCATGTAGGTTTGAGCATTGGTTTCATAGACCTATGAGAGAAAAGGGCCAGAGTTAATACATATCAGATTATATTCAAAGTTTTAAACAATCATTTGAATTTGAAAATACATTTGGAAAAGATCCCAAGTATTTCCTACTCTAGTCAATGGTCACAACTTGTTATTTTTGTGGCAGACCTTAACTCGATTAATATGATGCTGATTTTGGTTGTGTAATTTCTAAAGAGGTAATTCACTTTCATGACTTTAATTAGCTCATCTTGATAAAAGAATCATCTGGTTTTGAAATATAACAAATTTTCCTAGAATTTATTGACTTAAAACGAGTGTTGGCAGACTATTGTCCATGGACCAGAGCAGATGCTGACTATTTATGTATTTCTTTCTGCTATTTGTTTTTATAAATAAAACTTTCTTGGAACAAAAACTTGCCCATTTATTTACTTATTGTCTGTGGATGCCTTTGTGGTACTGTGACAGAACTACCAGGAAATTGTTGTAATGGAAATCATATAGCCATAATGTCTAAAATATTTGTTTTCTGCCCCTTAGGAAAAAAAAAAATTGCTGAGCCCTGGCCTAAAAACAAAAAAGTCATGGTTAGCTCATGATTCTGTCAGCAATTTAGACTGAGGTTATGGTGATAGTTCTTCTAATAGCTTTTCCAAGACCGCTGATGTGCTACAGGTACCAGACCTGTGGACTGAGAGTTGTTTAGTCAGACACCTTCATTCATATTTCTGTTTGGTACTAGTTATCAGCTGTCACTGTCAGAATGAAGGAGTCAGATGTTTTCTATGAGCTACACTGTGTTTATTGGTATAGTTTCTGTTTTAGAACTCCCAAAAGCGTCAAGAGGAGATAACCTCTACTGATTAAGAAGTTTTCAAACCTTTGTTTGTATCACAGTTACTGTTTTCCCATTGGTCAAAGCAAGGCACAGTGCCAGGTCAAGTGTCAGTGTGTAAGAGGTTTTTGCAAATGTACAGATAGAGGCAAGCATGAACAAGTGAAGGACTTTCACCGCATAAACACTACCACAGTCAATTTTTGATTCATACTGGTGAGGGAAAAGTGGGGTCCAGAGAAGGTGTCTCACCCATGCTGATGTGGCTGTGCTGGTCTTGTAAGCCTGCACTTCACCCAGAATCTCCTGATTCACAGGTGATTTTGTTCTTTGCATGCACTTAAACATTCATATGTAGTTTTGGCCTAGTACAGTAGCTAAACACATGGACATTGATTTCAGAACACAATTTGCATCTTGACTTCAATATTCCTTAGGAGATTTTGAATGAGTGACTGAACTCATCTGAATACATATCTTTGTTCTCTCTTAGCAATTACAGAATCAACATCATCAGTATGTTTGATGAGTAATCTATGAGGTCTTACTCTGGTACCAGATCAACGTAAGTACCCAGCAAAGGCGAGGTGCCATCAGTGTCAGAATCTAATTTCAGATCTCAGGGTATAGTCTCTGTATTAAATATAAGATTTATTCTTTAATATTCCCACTATTTATTTCACATTCCAAAACTTGTTTTCCTCTTTTCTTTTCTAGACCACTGATCATTACATGATTTTAGTTCTATTCTTTAGAGCCTAACTTGTTGAAGGTGTAGCTAATTTATTTATTGGTCAAGGATCCGCATCTACTTTGACACTTAGATTTATGATCACTATTGCTATATTATCATCACTTTTTATAAAACAGCGAAGTTCAAAGTTAATCTCATACCTTTCTTATACTGTTGAATCTTCCTATTAGTGTAATTATTTTAGATTCACTGGCTTTTTTTTTTAGATACTGGAAGCCATGCCTGTCATTATTTTCATTGGGTAATATATAAATATACTAGTACCATCTTTCTTATAAACTTCGATTGGATCAAGGTAAATGACAATATACAATGTTGTTTAACTTTGTCATAATTTTACTCAGCATGTGTATTTCATTTTTGCAAAGTTATATTATAATTTTCTTTCTTCATATCTGAGTTATTGTTTGATTTCCATGCCCTAATTTCAGTATTCTAGTAGGTTAACTCAACTTCAAGTGTTTGTGAAATTATCATTCCCAACAATTGAGGTCATTGTTTTATACACTATTCAAATAACACTTCACATTTAGTATTTTTATTTGAGAAAGTACATGTCATTGTCAACTCTGAGACTTATTTTCACCCATGTTCTCCAGGTTTTAAGATTTTTTTTGTTTGGTTTGATTTGCTCCCTGGTTTTTTGTTTTTTTGTTTTTTTCACGGATTTGAACAAGTCCTTCAAAATTAGTTTCATTGTAATAAAAAAAGGCTATGGTTTATTTTGAAAAATGACCATATACATGCCTTAAATGCCTTGGAATTAAAAAGAGCAGCAAGAAAATCTCACTTAAAATTTTAGTTCCTTTTCGAAACTGCTGGCAAAGGAGAAGCAGGGCCATCAGCATACACTTGTAATCCTGTGCAGGACGCCACTCTTAAAAGAAATCTCCAAATGCAAATATAATCTCCCTTTTGTTAATTTTCTTAATAGGAGTACACATGTTATTTCTTTGTTGTGTAAATTGGAGGACATACAGAATATACTTATATCCCCACTGTAAATAAAATCTTGTGGTGACATTCACAGACATGAATTCATGACTAAGGACAGATGAACCCAAAAGCCATTTGAGAACTCAGATCTTGATGACATGGAGGTAAGAAATCCAAGAATTTAGGTTCACACTTTAAAACCTGGATTTATATTTAAGAATACAAAGATTTAAGGCAAAAACAAATTTTGGTTGGAAAGTATAGAATTTAAACTTGGAATATACCTTGGAAACCATCTATCTTAAACACTGGGTCAGTTAATTTAAAACCCTGAGAATTGTAATAAAGTCTTATGCAAAATATAATTAGTATTAGACTGTGGAATCTGCCTTTATTTGATAGTGTCTCCTTGTGCTGGATAAGGTTCTGAAACTCTTGAAGGGATTTTGTGAACTCAACTTCCCTGGAGATAAACCACACCTAAGTAACAATCTAGTCACATTTGCCATTATTCCATTTAACACATAAAAACACAGGGTATATTAATTTTTTCTGCTCCCCTTTGGAAAAATGATTTATTTTTTTTTTTAGTATAACTCTCATCTTCAAAAAAAGTTCCTAAGTTACGAGGCCACCTAGGAAGTACAAATGAGTGAAATTACCTGGAATGCTGAAATGGTCAGCTCAGGGTCCTGACAGAGAGAGCATAGCAGAGATTAACCTGATGCTTATGCATGTCCAATATGGTGGGTCAGCATTCAGAGAGGACTGTCCAAAAGACCTTGTTTGGAAGTATGATATCTTAGTACATTCCTGGCCTTGAAACTTGGAAATAAAAAACAAGTATCTGGAAACAGAAGCTAAGAAAAACTCAAGAGGTGATATGAATTTCTGAAAATTTTCTCATTTTTTTCTCATAAACTGAATGTAGATTGGTCCTAAAGTTAAGGGATAGTAGCATTTCACATTTGAATGGTTTGTTAAGTCTAGAAAGCCAAGAGTAGAAACAGAACCTGTTAAAGTCTTTGCATAAGGAAGGCATCATCACTGAGTTCCATACTAAGTATACTTGGGGAAAAGTAATCAACTTACAACCACATTAAGGATGGCAATATCAGTCTCACTGTGTACTCCCACAGCAAAGCAACAGATACCTTCAAAATAGAAAAAGTTCAGTAACACTGCCTTAAAGTTGAATTTATCATCTTTTTAGTGTTCAAATCCATTCTTCATCATAAATATTTTTAAAAACTATAAATTCAATACGAAACATGAAAATTGTTTTATATTAACTTGTTTTCCTTACTATTTGAATTCTTTACCACATTTTCCCCCTTTGGGGGATGTGTGTGTATGGTGGTGGGAGAGTCAATACCAAACAAAATATAAACCACACTCTATTAACTATTTTATTTATTTATTTTTCTATTTATTTTGCCTTTGTTTTTTGTTTTGTTTTTTGAGACAGGGTCTTGCTATGCCATTCAGGCCAGCCTTGAGCTCACTTTGTAGCCCAGGCTGGTCTCAAACTTGCAACAATCCTCCTGCCTCAGCCTCCCAAGTGCTGGTATTACAGGTGTGAGTCACCACACCCGGCTTCTATTAACTATTTTATACTTTATATAAATTTAGTATAAAATTGATGTAGATGCAGGTAAATATAAGTACACATTCACAGCAAGTATTCAAATGATTGTTGACTGGCTGATACTATGCATAAAATTTTGATTGCTTTATTGTTAGTATCATAAGCAATACTAAATGAAATTGTGTGTAGATACCTAGATTAATCACATTAATATATCAAGTTTCATTCATGATGATCCAAACACATTACTAGTGGTTAACACTCTTTGAGGTATAGCAAGCATCATTGTATAACTCTGTACTCCTCTGTTCACTTAAGTTATAAGAATCTATATTCGGGCATATTCGTGTCTCAACTTGATGAGAACATATTAATGAGACATTTCTCACCCTCCCCAAACCCCACAGCAGTCATAACTATATGCAGGGAACCAAGATGAAGAGTTACCCCCCAAGTGAAAATTCTACAGCAGAACCTGTTTGTTTATATTCTCAATGTGTGCACTGGAGTAATATTTTAATTACAGCTTGATTCTTTTTTTTTTTTCTGTTCTCCCTTATACCTAATTACAATGAGTTTAAGCAAGAAAGGAAACACAGTGGGCTGATATATTTTATCTTTGGAAAGCTCAGGAGTGGAATGAGATTAAGCATGACTAGTTTTAGTCAAAATCTGTAAACTCTGCATCTTTTGCTTTTTCCTTCTCCTTTGTCTTTTTTTCTCAATTTTAGCTTTCCCCTCCCTCTACTAATATTTCTATTCCCCTCCTTTTCTTTCAGTTTCTTATACACATACACACGCACACACACACACACACGAATGCACACATCCCACCCTTGGAATACTTGCCATATTTTCTACAATTTACAGTTTATTGGTATTATATTTTATTTCTAGTGAGATAGGTACTTACGACCATTAGCATCATATTATTTTAATTTTTTTAATCAGTTGGTCAACTAAGCTAAACTTCAGGTTTCCACCAGCACACTGTACTGGATCGACACTTTTTATATTCATTTTTATCTTTTTTTGAGACACGATCTCCCTAAATTACTTATACTAAGTTTGAACTTTCTATCTGGTCTCAGCCTTCTCAATGCTAGATTAGAGGGGGCGCCCTGGACCTGATTGATTCTGAGTTTTAAAATTAATCAGAAATTTGGTGATGTAGCTCAGCGGTTTAAGTACTTACCTGGTAAGCGCAAGGTCATGAGTTTGTTCACTGGTTAATAAAATAAAATAAAATAAAATAAAATAAAATAAAATAAAATAAAATAAAATAAAATACATCAGAGAGAATTCCAATCAGTCTAGCTTTGGTCACATGTCTGTGTATCACCCACCTGAAAAAAAGGAGGAGGTGGATACCTAGGACAGCTTCAAGTGAGGTCGGGCATCTCACCTTTCAGATCTTAGCGCTATTACACTTCAATTGGAGGGCGAGGGGAAGGAGACATTCTCTTGTAGCACTAGGAATATTGTGATGTAGAAAGTCAATCCAAATTTTACCTCTTGTAATTCTTTGGGGTGTTTTTATACTTTCTTTTGCTCTTATTTTATCCCTGCCTAACCCATTGGACATGATGCTACTGCTTTTTTCCCTGCCACACATTCATACCTCTGTCTCTGCCTAGAAGTTTTGCTCTGAATGATGCTCCTCATTTGTAGTAGTTGCTGGGACCCATTCTTTCCAGCACTACCTTGTCAGTCAGAAGCTTATCACTTATTAAAATATTGTTGAATCCAGTAATGTAACATTGTGCCTGTACAGCAGACACTGAAAGCCTATGAGAGATAAGCAGCTTTTCTTTTTGTACCTTGGGAAGTTGAGAAGTCAAAACTTACTTATAATGTAGTATACTAACTTGTCCAGTCATTAATTTATCCTGTTACTCTATTAACATTCATTTATTGTTTATGTCAGCCACTCTTCTCAGTGGAGAAAAGTTGACTTTTCATTCTGTCCTTGTGGAGCTTTTAGTCTTGGAAAGGAGACAAATAATAAACCAAACTCACTTAAGTATATTTGCTCAAAGGTATGAAATTTGTTGATATGTGAGTGAATAATGAAATGAGCTATTTATCGAATTTGAACATGATAAGGAAAGAATGGTTTAAGATTGCAAGTTCAGTGCTTGCCTGGGCAATCTAACAAATGCTTTTGTAAAATAGAAAAAAGTGTGGGGATGTAGCCCATTTTAGAGCACTGCTGGGTTGGATAGCAAGAGAAAAAACAAACAAACAAACGAACAAACAAAAAAGAATCATGGAGGATCTGATGGAGTGAGACATGAACATCAGCAGGAGGTAAGTGAGGTGGGGAGAGATCTTTCCTGAGGACATGAACATCAGCAGGAGGTAAGTGAGGCTGGGAGAGATCTTTCCTGAGGAGTAGCACCACGTGCAAGGGTGCTGTGCCAGGTGGATACCTGATGTTTTCAAGAGGCAGATAAACAGCTTAGAGTGGGCCTGCAGAAGCAGGTAGAACGTGTTTTAAATTCTGTACTATACTTTAGGACCAAGATGGTCCCTAAAATTTTGAATGAGAAAGAAACATCATCAACTATTTGATAATTTATTAGCGATAGCACTGATACACGATATGAGGCAAGGATAACTTAAGGAAATAGTGAGAAACATGTGACCAAGTTAGGTCACCTCACTTAGAAGGGCAAACACTTGGAGGTTAGCAGGGCCTGTTATAAAAGTGCTTCGTGCTATTTCTGGCAAATTAAGGACTCTTGCTAATTGCTATTATTTTCCCCTTCCTTTACTTTATATCATATCTGGGTTTTTTGTTTGTTTGTTTGTTTTTGCAGCACCAGGGATCGAACTCACAACCTCGCCACCTGCCAGGGCAGGCCCTTAAGCCACTGAGCCAAACTCCCAGCCCTAGTTTTTTGAGGCAGGGTCGCACTATGTAGCTCAGGCCGGTCTTGCGCTCACATTGTAGCCCAAGCTGGCCTCGAACTCACAACGCTCCTCCTACCTCTGCCTCCCGAGTGCTGGAATTAAAGGTGTGTGCCACCACACCCAGCTCATATCATATCTGAAAACAATGTTTTCTCAACATATATCACAGCTGTCTGGATTTTTAATAAATTCAGGCTTTTATTGAACATTTAAGGAGCAATTGAAAATATTTCACTGCATACTTTTTAAGTCATCAGAAGATGTTAGACACTTGGTCCTTTTGACTACCAGAGACTAGAGTTCATGCTTGTCAGGTGTCTTCTGGGAGAAAAGAGCCAAGAAGAACAACCTCATGAGAATAGTAGTTTAAAGAAATTCTGTCCACAAATGGGTCCTTGTGACCTGAGTGGGAGAAAAAACAGTGTTAGTATATGTGTTGAGAAAAGTAGTTCTAATATTCTTTCTTGCTTTTATCTGGTGATCCAAAAGATCTCCAGTCTGTTGAGAAGTTTCCACTCTATTTGTAATGCAAGGACTACAGAAATAATTAAGTCTTCAGTTATCCTGATTGTCATCGAGCACAAACTTTCTCTAAACAGAAAGCTGGTGGGGTTAAATCACTTTTATGGTCCACACATCTGCCATTTAGTGAGGAGGTTAAAGCAAACTCACTGAGGTGGCCTTCAGTCCGGCAATAGTAAAAATTAATAGATTCTTGACTATTTGATGAACTGGACCATTCACTCTGAATAACAAGAAGTTGGTCCAAATACTAAAGAATGATATTTCATTTGTAATTCATATTGTTTATCACAGGAAAAACATTCAAAACATGATTAAGTACATTTTGGTATATCAAAACTTTATAGCTATTGCTTTTACATTTTAAATAATTTTATCTGTTCCATTACTTATTTTGTATGAATTCATAAATGATTACCCAGTTTATCACAAAAAAGTTTATGATAAAATATAAATAAATAACAATTTTAAAACAAGAGCAGAGTATATCATTTTAGTTGAGACTTCTCAGGGACGGTATGATGATTAGCTTCAGCCTCCATCCATTCAATTATTTATATTCTAATTGCTATGAAAAGATGCTCTCTTTAACATTAAGCTTACAAGGAAGCATTTTATTCTCTTCAATGTGATTAGATTTCTGTAGCATTGGTTTATCTAACGTTTTATTTTCCTTCTTTTGAAATTTTTATTTAAAAAAAAGCAAAGAAAAGTGTGAATTGAGGCCAGGAGTACAGCTCAGTGGTAGAGTGCTTGCTTAATGTGCATGAAGCTCTGGGTTTGATGCCCCATCACTGAAAAGAAAAATCTGGTAGGGTGGAAATTTTTTCTCATAGCCCAAGAAGACAAATTAATAAACTCATTCCATTCATCAATAGAAGTACTTTGTTTTTTTTGTTTTTTTTTTTTTATCTTTTTAAATTTGTAGATAGCCCTATATTCAGGAGGTGTGTTTAATTTTGTGCTCATCAATTTAATAAGTGAAACAAGCTTTTCTCTTAATATAATTCCTGTTTATGAAAAATGATCATATCCAAGCAAATGAAACACTCTGAGAGAATTTTCTTTGTCTGATAGATTTTTCTTGAGTTAGTTAAAGTCTGTCTGGCCTTTATATATAAAGCTGAATGATGTAATTGAATTATAATTAGCATCTTAAATTCAGACACCCGCACTATGTCTAAATTGGAGGAGAAAGATGTATAATTCCATGTGTTAAAAAGAGTCAGCTGATCATCCTGGGTAGCTGAGCCCTGCGTGAATGATGATCCTCAAACTTTCTGGCTAGTTTAGGTCCTGCACATGCTTGTCTTCTTTTTCAAAAGTCAGAACATCTTCCAGCTGGCCATTTAAGCAAAAGGTGGTAAAATTCCTGGTCCTATGGCAATTCCTGATGATAATACTGTTTTTCTCTTGCTTGCAGTAAGAACGACTCATTTTATGGGAACCCACAATACTTTAAGACATGTGTTTGCCCCATATATTTACAATGTCATACAAACCCAAATCTTACTCTGAGTCATCCCCTCTCTTTCTGGATGTCAGAAAAATAAAAAGTCATTAAATTGAATTATGAACTTTTGTATTTGCAGTCTATATATTTAGGAAAGAACACATTTCAACTATGTAACTATACATATGCATTTAAATAGAACAAATTTAGAGACATGTTTAATTAGCCTATTTTTAGTAAAAAATAGTACAAAGGAAATCTTGATGACTATGCCGATTATCTGTTATTGTGTAGCATATCAACCCCAAATCTTGACTTAAAACGATACTGAACACTCATTCACATCGTTCTGAGGTTGACAGGGTTGAACTTGCAGGACTCAGTGTTTCTCATGGAAATGAAGTCAAACAACAGAGGAAGAAGAGTCTGCTGTTATTTCAAAGGATTCTTATGCCTGACAATGATGGCTTTTGGGTGGGGACTTGGTTGAGTTTGCTGGTTTGCATATCTTCACAAAGTCTCCACATGTGGCCTGTGTTTATACACAACATAGTGACTAGATTCCAAAAGAAACAATATGTGTGTGGAGAGCTACAGTGAGAAAGAGAGAAATATCTCACATGTTAGACTCTTACTTGCAAACCTTATGAGTTGCCTTTCATTATAAGGCTGTCACAAAATTTCACACAGCTTCAAAGAAAGAAGACGTAGACTCAGATTCTAGCTGTGTTTATTTTTAGTGATTTATTTTGAAAGTTATACATTGTAGTATGAACCAGACTAATTAAATATCTGTAACCTCACATGCCTATCATTTCTTCGTAGTAATTTTGAGATATGCAATGCATTATTACTTACTTGTCATTACCCTGCTATTCAGCAGTTCACTAGAACTTGTTTCTTATGTCAGAAACCCTTTGAACTACATTTATCTTTTCCCTGCCCCACAGCCTTGGGCAATCACCATTCTAACTCTGAATGAATTTGACATCTTCCAATTCTCACATTAAGTGAGATTATGTAATGGAGAATTGGAAAATCACATTGTAGGATGACTAGGGCAAATTGTTACGGTCATTTTAGGAAAATATAATCTGCCACAGTGCTCACTGGGGTCACATGATGAATCCTAGTATTATATGGCAGCTTTTATTGCACACTGCTACCCTCGGGCTCTGCTCTTGTCTTACGTGATTTGTTTGCATTGTGATTTAGATTATACAACATTCATCCCCACAAGGTGGATACCATTGTTTTCTTCACTTTAAAGATTAGGAAACAGAGCTAAGCAGCCTTTTCATGATCACACAGCTTAAACTGAACATACTTTGTATCTCCTAGACTCTTAACCTGAATACTATCCTGCTTTTCCCCAGAGAACAGAATTAGAACAAGACAATTTAATCTCTTAATTTAGAGAACTGGTGTTTAGTCATTTGACCTTGATTCATTTATTTTCATCGGTGCATCTTAGAGATTTATGACTAAAACTTTGAAAAGAGATGTTGGAATTTTAGAAAGATTGTGAAGACTAGAATGTGGGTATAAAAGAGCCCAGCATAGTGCTCAACACAGAATTCTTGTCCAAAAGAAAATGTTTTGAATAAACGATATTTATTCAACTTTTTTACATTTAGTTTAAGTCATTGATAATGATATATGGACAGTGCTAAATTTTACGTTATTCAGATATCCCATTTAGCCATAGTAATTTAATTGTTAGATATCACAGATGACAATAAAACACTTATATATTCAGAAATGATAATTGTATATCACCAAATTTTGTGAGAGCATATTGTTTCATAATCAAAATTTTCTAGAAAAGTCTGAACTAAAAGTATAAACAATTCAGTATGTAAATATTGTGAAATTATATTTTAGTTATAACATTTGTGCTTTTTGTGAAGATATATATATAGAAAGAGAGAGACAGAGAGAGAGATAGATACATGCACACACACACACCATGCACATATAAACTGTTTATTTCTTGAGTTCCTTTTACTCTTTGGATCATATATTTGTTGGGGGAAAATAGCATACAATTTATAGCTCCCTGCCATAGTATAAATGACTGGAAGATGAAGAATTTATTTTTTCTATGATTTAGGATATGTAACTAAAAATACTGCAATTTCATATGTGTTTGTTGATTGATCAAAACATTTTCAGACATGAGATTGAGGTTAAAGGGGAATTATTTTTTCCTTAATGAATTCTTGGTATATATATATTTTTAGACATGTGTAAAAGTTAACTAGCCCCATCTAAAACTCAAAATGTGATCTAATGCTAATCTAAAAATTACAAACTTACTAGGTCTTTTGACCCTGCAAATTTTGGTTCTAGTACATTTTATATTGACAAGAATCCAAAAGTATAGAAACTGTCCAGTTGTCTTATAAAATTATTGAAGTTAATTTAAAATTTGGTTATATAAATGACTGAGGAGTCAGAAAATATACATGCTTTATATTTTATTACCTTAGTCCTAAATATTGAAGAAAATCACCTTTTTTAAAATTTTGCATTCTCCTATATTAGAATCTCTTCTTATATCTTAAAGTAATTACTTTGAAACAATAAACGTTCACTTTATGCTGTACATAAGCTCTCATAATCCTCAAAATTATGCAATTTATTTTCACTTAGAGCATCCCAAGTGCAACTAACTAGAATAAAAGGTGAAATTCCCCACTTCCCAACAATAAAGATTTTTTTAGCCAAATCTATGATAGATTTAATATAGCCATTTTTTGCAATATATAACAATCAATATTATCATTTTTATGACTTGACAAATACATGCATATTTCTGTAATTGTATTTAGAGGTAAATATCGAACAATTTTAACTTGACAATTAGTTCCATAAGCTTATTGCATGCATGTCCAGTCATAGGCTTTGTTGATGGCATTGAAATATACTTAAATCCATGTATAGCTGAGTAGGATATCTTTTTATCAGCCTCTAAAATTGCATCTGTTGTTAGATACAAACTCACACAGACACGTGTGTGCATGCATATATAGGATAATTGTATACATCTGTATGTACAGATCCATTTCATATAATTGAACTATAGAAACAAAGCATCCTTAATATTAGTACTTTTCAGGAGACAAACAAGGCAAAAAACATATTTCAAAAATATAATGAAATTTTTACAGAAATACTCATTTCTAAATTTGGGTCATGAATTAGATTTCATATGGTAGCTTCCTCTACTCACTTTGTGGTTTGTGGACTGTCCAACTTTCAAGTGCCCATTCTTCTCTCTTGACAGACAGGGTAATTACAAGCACAGTTTTCTTTTCCTTGATAATATTAAATCAGTCACAAGGAAGAGACCTCTTGAGGTTCAATTTTTGCTACTACCAGGTAAAAATTTGAACTTTCTTTTAGGGTTCCCAGAGATCTTGAAACAAAAGAGAAGCCAAAAGCTTCCATAACTGTTAGTCATGAAAAAAAAGTCAAGTGCCATAATGTCTTTTTTATGTTATAGAGACCATGCTGATCACAACAGGAAGAGAACTACGTTTAGTTTTCTCAGGGGAAGCAATCACTTGATCTCCTCCTCAGTTGTCTAATAGCTATAAAGTTTCCCCTTGCTACTCAGTGCCACCGTAGTCAGAGAGATAAAAGCAGAGAAGTCTTTAAATCACTTTTAGTCACTTAAATGGTGGTGAAGATTTTGAAAGGCAAGTTAAATTTGCTGACTCTAGGTTTATATGATTTGTAAAAGAAGGAGCAGAAAAATAATAGGGTGTATTTCCTGATTCAGGGGATCAGTTTTCTAGGCTGCCACACATTACTGTCCCCATAGCAGTGTGGTATGATTATTGAATATGTTCCTAAGAGATATGTCACTATTTTCAATATTACTTATGATCACCCAAGAACAACTGGCTCAAAGCCTCAATCGTCTTCCTCTGGACACGAATTTATTGCCTGTGTCTCCTCGTTGTTGTTCTCCCTCACCTCTGCATATTGTATCTTTGCATTCTCCCTCACTCTACTACCCGGAACACAATGCTTTTCTCTCTTCTGGCTTCCAGAAAAGGCAACCAAAACAAAATACAAATAAATATGAAAAATGACGAGCTGTGTGATTTTTTTTTTGTTGTTTCTACAATCCCATTAGCCACAGTAAATGCACAAATAATGTTAGCCATTTAGTGGAAAGTATCTGTGGAAATTACACAAATGTGACAACTATGATGGAATAACTCTGGTTCCATAAAATGTTGGACTGTAAAATATTCAGAGTATAAGGGATTATGTTTATAAATTATGAAAATGAAAATCTCACTAAAACATTTAAAAAGTTACTGAGTCGAAATAGAGTTTGTTTGCAACTTATATTGTTTGTAATTAACTTTTCAGAGATTACTAGGGCATTAATAGGAATCTGACCATTTTTATTTCTCAAAGAAAAAAATGTTGGTAGCTTCCATTTTGATTCTCTGAGTCATGGAATTTGTCACTTGTAAGTAAGTACAAGTTTCAGTTTTATGAAGTTAACTTTGGGAATGCCTTTTAGACATATGAATTTGAGATGTCGTCCCTTTAGATATATAAATTTATCATTAGTAAGGAAACAACAATAATGAGTAATAAAACTACCTTTAATCTATGTAATAGGTTTTAATTAAACATTTATACTGTTTGATTTTCTAGTGGAGCTGGAGTTCCATTTTATTCATTAGAATAATTTTGTTCTTCTTAGAATGGTTCTGTCTCTCTATAGAGTATGCATGCGGTTAATTAGTATTTATTCTGTGCCTACAGTACAACCACAGATATTTACTGCCTTAGGATATATATTTTAAAATGACTCTAACTTCTGCAGAATAAAAACAAATGCCTGTTTACAACAGGAAGATTGTTAAATGCTAATGATGATTGATGATGTTGATGATAATTTGAGGAAAAGAAAAATGAGGTACACTTTCTTGTCTTTTTAATTCATGTTTGTTCATGTACTTTTCAAATCATTCTTAACACAATCATGCATAAGAAAATTCGTGCTTAGAGAAATGAAGTAAATGTCCTAAGTTCTCTACACAGTAATCTATGTAGCTGCATTTTAAATTTAGTTTATTCTTTTATCCACTATAGTAGACTACATGATCACTACAGGGTTTAGAAGGCAGGAGAAGAAGAGAAATATGCTCAGGAAAACAAATAAAATAGAAAATACAAGCTTCTATTTTCTAATAAACTGAACATTTTTAAATATTCTTGCTTTTGAAAGTGCTCTATTGTTCAATTATCTTATTGTATATGTCAAAGTTTAATTCTTCAAAATATCTCATATTTTGTTTCCTTGAAGAAACTTTTTTGATTTTCTGATTTAATGTAATCTCTCTCTTATTTCAGCTTACTTAATTTTGTACACTTTATAAATTTCCTCAATTTCTTAATCAGATTCCCTCCTTAATCCCATGCACATAATAAATACCTCCAATAGAAAAGGCACCTATGGCCTCTGTAAGCAATTATTTTACAGAAGTTCTATTTTAAATGTAATTGGGAAGTCATAACTGACACGATGTGTTTAAATACTCCAAGGGAATATATGTTACGTTTAATGATATCTTCTATGTCATGCAACTAAATTATTCTAGGAAGAAAATGTGTCCAAAGTATATTGTAATCTATTTTTTCTCAGATGAATAATGATGGAATTATATATTATTTTTCATTATATTTATGGTAAGGTGTTTGTTAATAATGTGGAAAAAGATCAAACAGTATAGAATCAGAGCACAGTTTGCTTATAAAATTAGAGTCTTATAAGTGGGGTAGACATTGTATAGTACTTGTTCAGTTAGAGAAGCAGCCAACCTATTATTTTTCTTCTTTCTGTAAACATTATACTTCAATTTCTTTTCCATATTGGACACTAGGTTTTCAAAAGAGACTTTAAAATTTGAACCATTTTGGAATATTAATTTTATCTTTTGCTGGAATGATTATTAATATCTAGAATCCAAGACAATAATTTTATTCCTTTTCAATCTGATAACAAGTTTTGATATAAAAAGGAAAACCTGTAATGGTTATAAACTTAAATCCCTGGGTTAATATCTCTTCAGTGTGCACAGAGCCTTGTGTGTGCTCTCAGGACACAGCCATCACTATTTTTGACTGTTTCCAGAATCCTGTATCTAACACATACTAACTATACTATGTAAAGGGCCTTGTTGTGATTCTAAGAGATGTATCCTGAAGCAGTCAATGTATCTACTCTCAGAGATATTATAGTTTAATAAGAATCCTTCAAAACAAGTATTATATAGCACAATGAAGAGATAAAGAAGATGAATATTTGATGTACTTTAAGAATACAGAATGGAATTACAAACTAACTAAACAGAGCCAAGTAGTGACTATAGATAAGTTGCTCTTGCTCTGAGATTTAAAATATGCAGGGATACAAACAAACTACTACAATTAAAAAAAGCTATTAGCAGTTAACCATGAACAAAGGTCATTATATGCAAATTTTACTCTATATATTTACATGTTGCCTTATTCAGTCCTATCAAACTGAGAAAGCATAATTATCTCAATTTAGGTATGAATGAATCTTGAGGAAATTAATGTAACCAGTATTACATAGCAAGTGACTGAATTTTGATATAAATGTGTTGTTTGCTGCCAGGCTATAACTCTAGAGAGAAAAATAAAAATAATTGATCAAGGTGGTAGGATATACCTGCATGTACAACATCTTTTGATTTGAAAGGTAGGCATTCAAAGGGCAAATGACTGATAAATATGATAGGTAAAATAGACTAGAACTGGGGTTAGAGCCACACTGTAAATAGTTTATAAACAAAGTATATGTAGTTATTGATATTACTAGGTGTATATCCATTAGTGAAGAAAAGATATGTATTAATGATATTAACGATCTCTTATGGAGTTTATGAAAGAAAATTTGCTAGCATTACCAAGGGTGGATTTTATGGAGAAAAGTGTAGATTAGAAATCAGTTAAATGGAACTATTGTAGTTCTTGACTTGGGAGGAGATTGATGAAGGCAAATTGAAACAGTAAACATAAGTTTGTAGCATATGGGATACAAGTTCTGATTAATAAAATATAACTTAAACCTCCACAACCAAGGATACATTTTCCAATATATAACTGTGTGCTAAACACAAACATTCACATTTAACACAGAAAGAAATTAATCCGGTCTCAAAAGCACCAGCCATTTCAGCTGTGACCAAAACAATGTAAATGTGGAAACCATTCAGTTCTCATAATGAAAGGAAACTATTCTACTCAAAGCAGAAATCTCCATAAAGAAACAGGCAAGGTATCAAAGAAGCTTCTTTTGGAATAACTAGCCCTCCAAGAGTGAATTTCTTTGGATTTTCAGCATGAATCAAGTAAAAGTGTTCATAAAATTTAAAGGGACAGTGAAGACTTAATTGTGATTCAGGCTATGAAAATGGAAGTCCTAGTTCAGAGGTGATAATAAAACCAAATTTGTATTAACTTTTTACACTTTCCTATTTTAAAACAACTATTTGTTTGACTATCTGTCTGTCTGTCTGTCTCTGTCTCTGTCTCTCTCCACACTCACGCACGCACACACACACACGCACACACACACAGAGGGACATAATGACAATTTTATTTTGCTTTAGAAATGTCACTATATATTAAATCTTGTTATCACATGTGGAGAAAAGTAGCAAGTTTATAAAATATAAAATATAAAACCATTGGCTCACTTAATTAGAACTAAATTGTACTGTTCCTTCTACTTGGGAGAAGGGGTGATCCATTGATGTCATTTATGTTCTAGAGTTAGATATGCTTTTAAACTGACAAGTCCTAAAACCAGTTGATTTTCATGGTACTCTAGAGGTATGCTGTATTCAGAAACCTAAAAATAAAATTGAATTCAGTGCCTGTCTTTAATTCTAAAATAAAATGACATTTATCTGTACATCCCTGCTTGTAGCAAAATGCCTGACATATAGAAAGGATTCATATATTTGTATCGCACAAATAAGTCAATGAAGATATTCCTGAACTTACAATAAAGCTACCTTCTGACATACCTATGGTAAGATGAAAATGTATGTATAGTAAACCTAACCAATTGAAAATCGTAGCTTATCAACAGAGTACACGGTTTAGTATTGATTGTTTACCTTCCTCTGTGGTTTACTGTTGCTGCCCAGAATCAAATATTACTAAGCCATGTAAAGTCCAAAATTCAAAAAATTTAAAGAAAAGTCCAAAATTTTAAATTTTAAAGCAAAATTTCTACTGACTATGGCGTTGCTTTTGCAATCTCAAAGTGGAAATATTATTTTTAGAACATTATTAGGTTATGGGCTATCTGTGTGGGTCTAACCTAATTTGTGTGAATTCATAGTACTATATAATAATTCACATGAATCCAAACTATACTGAACCCAAACTATTTATATATGGAATATCTAAAACATGTGGAAATTTTGTATTCTAAACTCTCCTTAAGCTTACAACAAATGGCTTTGAGATCTTAGCCTGTAGCTCTTTGCCTAGATGAATGTACCAATTCCCAATGCGAATTTAATTATTATATATCAAACGTATGCTAATAAAAATTTTATATGGAAGTTTAAACAATTAAGCAAAAGAAAAAAAGTAAAACTTCTGCAATTGAAAAAAAAAAAAACCTAGAGGACTATTTATTATATGTGCTGTCAAAGCAAGCACAGTCTAGAGAACTAGAAATGAGTTCACCTCTTGCCCTTATTCTACAATTACTCATAAGGTTCTGAAAAAAAATGCTTTGAAAACTAATGGTGGAGACAATGTTTTATTCTAAATCGACTACATTCTTTTTATAACTGTCTTACAATTTCAGATTTTCTTGTTCTCAGGTCATAGTCTCAATCTCATGGTCTTTTCCTCTTCTATTAATTTCTTTAGCTTCTTACTTCTGCAGACACGAACAGGTTTAGTTTTTAAATGAACTTTCAACAAGATGAGATAATTCACCAATTAGAAATATACACTTGATTCCACCATGCTTAGTTATTTTAAGTAGTTGATTTTTGTCAGTTACATTCATAGATAATCAGTTTTCCAATTTTAGTGGAATATGATTAATACACAATAAAACACCTCTATTTAAAGTGCATATTTTAAAAATAAATTGTGCATTTAGTTTAGTTATGAAATACATATTAATCTCTGAAAAATCCCCACTTTAAGATAATGAGCATATTCATCATTCCTAACATTTTACTTGTACACTTTTATAATCTTCCTTCCTCTCCATACTTGGTTCCCAAGTAAACAGTGAAGTCCTTTCTCTCAAAAAAAGTCAGTTTATCTGGACTGTTACATGAATACAACTGAGCAGTATGCAACGTATATTTATTTGACTTTTCTTACCATCATTATTTTAAAATGGCCATGTTCCTTTTCTCAATAGTTTATTACTTTTTATTTTGGAGAGTTGTCCATTTTATAGATATACTATAATTTGTCTAATCGTTGATGCTTGTCAGTTTTTGACTATTACAAACAAAACTGCTGTGAATATTCATTTTTAGATCTGTGTGTGAATACATTCTTTCATTTTTATTTGGTAAATATCAGCAAATCAAATGGATACATTACCTGGGGATGTAGCTTAGCGGAACAAAGCCTGCCTGCCTGGCAAGCATGGGATCTGAGTTTGATTCCCAGTACCGAAAAAAAGAAAAAAAGAGAAAGGAAATGGCTGCATCTTAAGATTGGTGCTTTTTAAAACTTTTTTTTGAAACTGCCACAATATTTTCCAACATTGTTAAGCCATTTTACATTATAGCTGACAATATTTATGAGACTCAGTTCTTTCAAATCCTCTTTAATATTTGGAATAATCAGTTGTCTTAATGTTACCAAATCTATTAAGGTGAAGGGACAACTCAATTATGCCTTTATTTTGTATTTATCTGATAGTTAGTGATGATAAGCATCTTTTTATGAGCATATTAGTAGAAAGAGCATATATCCTCTTTGGTTAAATATCTGCTCAAATATTTTGCCCTTTTTCTACCTAGGAGTTTGTATTTTTATTAAATGTAAGATACAAAGTCTTTCTTTTAAAAAATATGCTCTCTTAATCTATGTTTGAGGAGCAAAATTTTTTATCTTGAAAAAGTTTTTTTGAATTTTAATGAAGTCAAATTTAATTTTATTATCATGATTTTTGTATCTTATTTAAGAAAACATTACCCAACCCAAAATCACTAGTGCTTCAATATTTGGAATTGCACACTTAAATGTTAGATTTTACCTTTTAGTGATAATGATGAATGTTATATTTTTTAAAGTATGTAAATACTAAAATATTTTATATGGAAACTACTGAATTTTATATTTTCAAATACAATATAACCCATATTCTTTTGTTTTTATAACCCAAATTCTTATATTTATGTCTATAAATCTGTTTCCATATATATGTATATATATATGCATATATACATATATATGGAAACATACATATAAATATATTCATATGTATGGAAACAGATATATATAAACATATTCATATATATGGAAACAGATATGTATAAACATATATATGGAAACATATATAAATGTATATATGGAAACATGTATATATAAACATATATGGAAACATAAACACGTATATATGGAAACTATATATATATATATATATGGAAAGAGAATCATAGACATAAATGTAAGACATATAGGTTATATTGTATTTGAAAATATTATACAATTATAATATTTT